>WBNQ01070173.1:3934-26599 GCA_013401375.1 Spizella passerina | reverse complement strand
GCATCTCACTGCAAAGTGTGTCCCACAATACCTGGGTGCTGTGACATGTTCACAGCAGTGACAGGCAACCTCAGCTGATATTTCCCCTGTACAGAAAGCAGAGAAAAGTCCAAGCACCAATGGATCTACTGGAGAACAGAAAATGAATGTCAACATGGGTATAAATTGAGGAATGGAAAGGAGTTAAAATTTATTCCATTCCTAATTGCTATTATCATTATAAACCTGTTTAGCAAATCGCTGATGATTTTTTAAATCTTTTTTTCATGTTTGGGGACAGATGTGCCACTAACATAGACCCTGCATGATCCACAGGTATTCCACAGTGTAGTGGACTTCCCATACGATCGATTTACAGAATAAACCATGGCATGTACATTATCATAGTTGTGTTACTGAAGTTTAATGAAATAATAAATACAACTCTTAGTCTTACAGAAGTCATACTGAGCAGAGAAAAACCTTGTTTATGGTGTGCTTGTGTGGATAATTTTTTTAACCCAAGCTGCTCTGGCAGAGGATTCATGCAGCAAGAAGCCCCCAAAATATGGTCCTGTGATCCACCCAGCTTCGTTCAGAGAGGGCAGGAATGCCCAAAAACCAGGGATATCATCCATGACATCCAATTAAAACAGATCTACTAAAAAGGAGCTTCTCTGCTTGTCCCATTCTTCCTGTCCAGATCTCTTCCCCCAGATGTGGCAACATTCTATGTGAATGTTGTATCCCTCTCTGCCTGCGTAGATCCATGGGTGTTTTCCATCTCTGGATTCAGAGTCCCTGCTCCATCTCTGTCCAAAAATGATACAGACACATTTGGGAGTGGAGGTCATGTCTTCCACGGAATCCAGGAAACACATCACTCCCAAAAACTCAGGATCTGCCACACAGAATTCCCCCTGGAATACACTGGAAGCATTTGCCAGTGAAAGTGATCAGATGTTTAATCAGGGACTTAGAGAAGGTGTGGGATCTTCACCCCTGGAAGCATCCAGATCTTAGCTGGAAAATCACGGGATCATTGAGGTTGGAAAAGATCCCCAAGATCATTGAGTCCCACCTGTGACCCAAACTTGTCACCCAGACCAGAAGTGCCACATCCAGTCATTCCTTGGATGCCTCCAGGGGTGAGGACTCCATTACCTCCCTGGGCAACCCCTTCCAATGCCTGATCACCCTTTACATGAAAAAATTCCCCCATGTCCAGCCTGAACCTTGCCTGGTGCAGTTTGAGTATTTTTTGTCTTGTCCTGTCCCTTACTCCCTGGGAGAAGAGGCCAAATCTGAGCATCCTGTTCTAAGTCTAAGACTGAGTTTATCTTCAATGTTTAGGGGCTTTAAGCAAAGCTTTGGACAGAAGGTTGCCAGAGGTTCCTTCCAAATGGTTTTGGATTCTACAATTTAGACAAAAAACTGTGGAAAATTCAAAATTGGCTTTTAGCTGTGAGATTAATGAGAATTTTGATTGCTGGTCCTTCTCTCCAATCTCTGGGGTTAAAACCCATTCCCAAAACTCCTGCCTAATGCCACGTGTGATTCCATTCATCAGTTTCCATTTCCATGGGATGCAATCCCATTTTATTAATTTTAAATTGCCCAAATAATCATTACCTTCTTAATTGCCTGCTTAATGAAGACCCTGATCCCCAAGGGCTTATTGAGGCTTATCTATTCCTGGGTGACCTGGTGGGTATTGATTATTTGCTCGTTAGTCTTCATTAAGGATGGGTTTTAATCAACCATTGGAAGATAATCCAGAAGCCAGCAGAAGCTTTTCTTGGGAGACATTTCTCAGCTCCAGATAGGACATCCCAAAAAAAAAAAAAGATGTTCATTTGCAGATCTTCCGGAGAGAAATCTGGATCTTGGATTTGATTTCCTGAGATTTTATGATGCCAACTTGTTTCTGCTTTGTGGTGTCCTCCAAAATGCGCCAAAATCCAGAAAACATCCTTTAAATGGAACCTGAATTGCAGAGTTTGCAGCCTCTCAGAGAATTCTGCTCACTTTCAGTGGAATGCCTGGGTTTTCCAGGCTGGATGTGACCAGAAATCACCAATTCCCTCTGTCCACAAGCTCTAATCCAATATTAAGGGAATACCAGTGCCTTTTGTCCCCGGAATGTTGCTTTTCTGTGCCTCCCTTGGTCCCCAGATGGTGGGACAGGACCAGCATCCCCGAATCCATGGGACATGGAGGGAGGGAAGATTCTGGATAGGATTTGGGATGGTAAGCACAGCTCCTGCCTCTGTTTTTCCTCTCCAAAGCACCTCTTTCTCCTTTTCCCCCCAGGATTCCAGTGTGGGCTCGGTACAGAAATATCAGAGTGAGATCTTTGTGGAATCATGGACACCCTCCTGGGGCTGCCAGATGTTTTATTGGATCTGGAGGGAATTCTTTCTGGATCAGAAGCAGGAGGTCAGGCTGGAGAATGAGACTTTGCCCAGGTGAGGCTGCCAGGAAGGAGTTGGGCAGGTGTGAAGGTGTCTGAGGCCTCTCAAGAGAACCTTGCCAAGCTTGGTTTCCCACCTGGAAGAGCCAAAGATTTCTGGAATGTGGGTTTTCCACCCTTTCCTTCCCAATGGGAAGCACTGCCTTGCCTTCCTGCATTGGGGGGGTGGTGATTTTAAAGGCAGAATGATGAAGAGGTGGGGGAAAAAAAGCAAGATTCCTCTTTTCTTGGGGGACAAATTAATGGAAAATCAATCCAGCCTCAAAAATCCATTAACGGTGGTAATGCACCAGTGACGTGGCAGGAAATCCAATAGTGGGAATTAAAGTGGGGCTCTCCCACTTTCCTGCAGCCACGGGAATTTGTGGGGATCGTGCTGGGGGCAGCAGATTCTGAAGAGTGCAGAAACCACTTTGCCTCTTTCCAAGATGTCCTGGATTCCCACCCTGGCTTCCCATGGCAGCTCCCTCTGTGCCCAGAGCATCTGCTTGGAGGGTTGAAAATCCCTCAGGAATTTATTCCATGGGTCACTCAAATAAGGATGTGATTAATTTTTAGGCAAAATCTCCTTCTGGATGCACCAGGATAGAGACAAACCCATCCTGATCTCAGTTTGGGGCTCTTTGGAATTTGGATCCAAGATCTCAGAGTCCCAGAGTATCCCAGATGCCCTCAGGAAAACAGGTCCTGTCCTGCCTCTTATCCTCTGCTTGCCTTCCTCAGGGATTGGATACAGCTTTGGGAAGGAAAAAAACCTTGGATCAGGGCTGCCCCTCTGCAAAGAAGTGAAACCACACAGGGAAAAGTCAAAATCCATGTCAGGAGTCTCCAGGATAAATACCACGTAGTGTCAGGAATTTCACCCCTCTGCCAGTTTTGGGACCACATGGATGAGTCTCACCAGGGGTCATGGAGCAGGTCCCAGTGTGTCCCAGCACTGTCCTACAAACCCAAGGGTTGGGCAGATGAGGTGGCCTCTGGAATCCACTCTTGGATGAGCATCAGCCCCCACAAACATCACATCCACATCCCCGCTCACTCCGTTGCTGATGGATCTTTCCTGTTGCACATGTAATGGAAGCTGCCTGGCAGCATCCAGCCCCACGGAGGTTCCCCCTTTCCCCCTCCTTCCCCCAGCTCCGTCTGCTCCCCCACAGCCCTCAGATCCCGGGATTTATGAGCCAGCCTTGCATTATGAGGTGAGTGACTTATCGCTCTGTCAGGGCCGGCGTTTTAAGACAGAATTATATGGGAGAGGGAAAAGATTTTTACCAAATTAATGAAAAATCAATCCAGCCTCAAAAATCCATTAATGGTCATAATGCACTGGTTCCAGATAGAGAGATAGCGGAGAATCCAATAGTTCCTGTTAAATACCTCTCCTGGAATGGAGCGCCTGGGATATAACTCATTCATTAGGCTGCCGATGTTTACTTTTTAAAGTGACACCAATCCCTGTCCCTGCAGGATTCCATGAAGAATTTATAAGCCCACATTCCCCCAGTGCCCATCTCCGGGGCCAGCCTGGAGGAATTGATCCTCTGATCCCTTTTCTCCCCCTCCCTGGGACAATCCCTGCTGAGGCAGGGCTAGGATGGCTCCGTTCCTACAGCTGGTGGTTTCCAGCCTTCCCTAAACCCCAGATTTCACCCCAAACTGCTCTCCCAGCATCTAACCTGAGCTGGGGTTAGAGTAGAGCTTGGCTTAATCTCCTCCCTGCTCAGCCTGGGACTGATCCTGCTCCCTGCCCAGCCTCATCCAGCTGTGGGGAATGGGGGTGGCTCCAGGGAACTGGAATCAGTGCTGGTGCTTCCCCACTTCCCAGCTTTCTCAGGCTGAATTGGGATCGCTCAGCCTGAAAAAGAGAAGCTTTGGGGTGATCAAGTTGTGGCCTTCCACTTCCTGAGGGGAATTTACAGGGAAGATGGGGCTAAATTTTTCCCAAGAGAAAGGAGTGACAGGAAAAGCAGGGATGGGTTCAAGCTAAAAGTAGGTTTAGTTTAAATATTGGGAAAAGGCTTTTTCCTGGGAATGTGCAGGGGAACTGGAACAACAGTAAAAATCTCAAAAACACCAGTTCATGCCATTCCTCCTCCATTGCTGATTCTCCATGCAGAGTTCCAGTCTTTTGGAGAGGCCTCATTGTGGGAATTGTGGTGTGTCCTGTTATCTTTAGGATGCTGAGCCCCAGAGATGGAAGAGAACTCGTTTTCATTCTGTAAAGTGCCTGATATTCCAAGGAGAAAACTTGTCTAAGGCATTGCTCAGCATAAGGGGGTTGGATGGACCAATTCCCACTGCCCAGCATATCCTGATCATGCACTGGAGTAGACGGGAATTCTGCTTTTCCCAGGAAACTGAACGAAATTCCAAGTGTTTGGTGAAGTGAAGTCAAACAACACTGGATTTGAAGCTTTAAAACAAAAAATATTTCCCCTGAAGGGGGTCTCAGTTTTTGCTCACTAGGAGGATCCTTGGAGATCATTGGATCAAACTAATCCAGCTCCAGCATCCTGCACTGGATATTCCTGTTCTTTATCAGGCCTGGGAAACATCTCCTCCTCATGGAAAAGTGCAGAACTTTCAGTTCAGTCTTGTCCAGGAGCCAGAGCTGAGTTGATCTTTTGGAGCTGCTCTGATCTCACCTCCCTTTGCTTTGCAGTTTTCCCAATCCCTGGGATTCGTGCACTGCCACAGATTCCTTCCTGATTTACGTTGGGCTCAGGAAAGGTGGGATCAGGACCTGGCACTTTGGGATGCAGTGCCCGGATATAGAGTCAGGTCCACACATCGACCCTGCTAAATGTCATAATGCACCAGGCTTTTGTTTCCCTGGAATCTTTTAAAAAGCAATAAAAGGCCCCAGAATCCCGGGAGCACCAAACATCCAACAAAGTGACAGCCTGTCAAAGCTGCCTTCCCGAGAAAACCCTGGGCCCAGCAAATTTTAAGCAGGAAAATTTATTCCCGTGTCGCTCATCTCTCCGAGTGAAAAATGGCCAGGGCTCCTCTTTTGCATGAGGGCTGGAAAACTCCACGGTGCTCAAACAAGCGGAGCGGCCTCCAACAGGACCATTCATCATCCGGAAAAGGCAGCGGCGACAACCCCAGCACCAAAAAAAAAAAAAAGAAATGGGAAAAAATTAAGTTGTGGGTTTTATCCAAGCTTAAATGATCTCGGCCATTAATATGGCACGACAGGCAGAGCACCACGCTTCCCTGCCTTCCCTGGTTTCCTTGGGATCTAACAGAGGTCTCCAGGACAGTGGCTCTATTACCTGGTCACCTTTGCTGCTGTGGTTTCCCAGTTCCAGGGAGGTTTTTCCAGGAGATTTTGGTCCCAGTGTTTGTGTTGAGCTTGTGTGGATTGCTAGGATGGGCACAGAGCAGGAGAGCAGGATGAGGAGTTGGGAAGGAGACAAGGGAGCAGTTTCTGAGCAGAGATTTCCACCCAGTTGGGAATGGATTTTTTCTGGAGATGGTTTGGAGTAGGAACATCCCAGATTTGCTAATTTTTTTTTCACAAGCCACACTTCCAGCTTGATTTCTGTTGAACTGTCTGAGCTTTGGGATGTTCCCCCATTGCCAGAAGTGCTCAAGACCAGGTTGGACAGGGCTTGGAGCAGCCTGGGACAGTGGAAGGTGTCCCTGCTCATGGCAAGGGTTTGGAATGAGATGATCTTGAAGGTTCCTTTCAACCCAAACCATTCCATGATTCTGTGACCACTCCTCAGCTTGGAGGGCACACTCCTTGTAAAGCAGTCAGCTGTCACAGACCTCTCTGCTTTCCATGGTTGTATCCCATGGGATTAGTCCAAAGAGTGCTAGATCTTCTCTCCAAATATCCAGGGCTAAGATCCTTCTGTTTGTTTTGCTCTTTTCCCTCAAGATGCAGAATCCTGGAATTATTTGGTTGGAAAACACCTCCAAGATCATTGGGTCCAACCTGGGACCAATCCCCACCTAGTCACAAGCCCTGAGCACTCAGTGCCACATCCAGTCATCCCTTCAGGAATGGGAATTCCAAACCTCCCTGGGCAGCCCCTGACCACCTTTTCCATGATGAAATTCCTCCTGATGTCCAACCTGAACCTGCCCTAAATGATCCTGCATTTGGGAAGGTGAATACACAGAATTTTCCAGGAGGTGACAATGACACCTCTGGATGGCCCAGCTGCATCCTGAAGGTCTGACCTTCCTCCTGGGCACAGGTGGGATTCTCCCTCCTCCTGCCCTGCTGGGACTTTTCCAGGTCCTCACATGGGACCCATCACATGGAGCACATCCGTGACCACCTGCAGAACCATTCCATGTGTGGCAGGAGGACGTGGATCAGGATTTTATTTAGAAACGCTGACTGATAAGGAGCTTAGATCCACATCCTGTGGATCTTAATCCTCTGGGAGTTTTGAACGCAGAAATGAAATCAGAACCAGAAGAGGAAACTTTCACTTTCTTCCCTCTCCGGGAGGTCTTGGAATGGGTGGGATTGGGCCCTTGCCAGCATGAGGGAGATGAGTTGAGGGGAATTTCTGATCACTCTGTGTCACCCTCACCCAGCTGGTGTCATCACCAGGTCAGGGAGACTTGAGTGGACCTTCCTGGCCTCAAAATCTTTTCCCAATCTTTCCTCATGGGCTAAAATCAGCCCTGAGGTTGCCCAAACCCTGGGTCCTGCCATTGTGACCCATCCTGTGCCTGGTGACAGTGACCTGAGGGGCTGGCAGGAGATTTGTCACCTGCAGGGCTACGTGCAGTGGATCTGTGGTGACGTTTTGTCGCCAAGCCGGCTGAGCTGTCCCACATTTGCAGCTCCACCTGGTGACATCACCCCTTCCACAACCCCACGTGAGCGTAAGACACTTTCAGGGGCTTGCAGGATGATGAAAATCCCAACAGGAGCCTGAGGATCAGTTTTCCCCATAGGGAAAGCTTCCTCTCCCTGGGTGCAGACACTTTCCAACTATTCCAAACATTCAGCTTTCCCACTTCCTCAAGCCCAGGGAGATCCTGGAGAGGTACAAATGTTGCAGCCCAAACCTTGATGTGCCACTCACAAGGGTGGAAGGAGAATCGTGAAATGGTTTGGGTAGGAAATGACCTTTAAGATAATGGAATTTCATTCCCCAACCATGAGCAGGGTCACCTTCCTCTATCCCAGGTTGCTCCAAACCTCATCCAGCCTGGTCTGGAGCAATTCCAGGAATGGGGCAGCCACAGATCCTCTGGGAATTCCATGCCAGGGCCTCACAGCCAAGATTTCCTTCCCAAAATCCCATCTAATTTCACCCTGCTCCAGTTTAAAGACATTCCCTGTGTCCTGTCCCTCCATCTCTTGTCCCAAGTCCTCTCCAGCTCTCCTGGAGCCCCTTCAGGCACTGGAAGGGGCTCTGAGGTCTCCCTGGAGCCTTTCCTTCTCCAGGCTGGACATTCCCAGCTCTCCCAGCCTGGTTCCAGAGCAGAGGAGCTCCAACCCTTGGAGCATTTCCATGGCTTCCTCTGGAACTTTTCCAGAAGTTCCATGTCCTTCTGACATTGGAGGTCACAGAGCTGGATGCTCCAGGTGGGATCATCAAGGCTTCAACACCTGCAGGGCAGATCTCCAGATCTCCCTCTCCCTTTTCCCAGGATTTTACAGCTCAAACCCACAAAGGATTCTCTGTAGTTCAAGGTCTTTTCTTTGTCTGTCCTGATCTTTTTGATCCCAAGGATTCCCTGATTGCTGGGAGGGGTGAACAGAGAACATTGGGAATGACATCATGATGAGATTGATTTTATATTTATCTTCTGTTGTCTCAGATCACACAATAAAAAACTCCAAAACCCAGTCCAGCGTTTTTATTTTAAACCAAATATCTACCTTGGGCTTAGCCACACTTGAGAACACCTCATAATTTTTCTTTAAATCATAAGTGGAGCATTTGTCAAGACAAGAAAAAGTGGGAAAAAGTCAAAAGTATCAAAAATCAAAAGTATCATCCTAAGGTGTTTGGGAAGCTGAAAAGTTCCTCATTACTCAGTCATGGTATCAAACAGCCTTTTCCCCATCCTTATAAAATAATTCCCTGCATCTAAATTTAAACAATTTTAGGCCATTTTGTGGGAAATCTTGGGGAAAAAAATTTAACTGGTGTCTTATGAAAGTCAAATCACTCAGGTCTTTTTCTTTTTTTTTTTTTTCCTTTTCTTCAAGGTGATTTTCCCCTTTGGATTTTACAGATCTTGGTGTTCTTCCTAAGGGAAGCAGGGAACAAAGTCCTTGGGAACAGACAGAGCTCCTCCTTGGCTGCTTTCATACTGAGCTTAAATCTGAGGAGGAAATTCAAATGGATATAGATAAATTTATAGATAAGGATATAGGTATATGTGCAGGTACGTGGGCAAAACAGACTTAAGACAGGTCTTTGCTTTAGCTTAAAATATTAATATTTAAGCTGAGCTCCCTCTCCCATCTGCCTCATTCCCAATTTAATCCACTTTAGACATGGGGGAAACTGAGGCACAGTCATTCTGCCCACATTCCCACTGACCCTGATTTCTCAGCTCTTGGCTTGGCACCTTTTGGGGCTGGATCCTGGTCTCCTGGAGGATGAGCATCCTCCAATGACAAGGAACAAACCTCGGGAATGTCACGAGGCAGAACCGCTCGATGATGCCGAGCCCATGCTGGGAAGTCCCTGTGGCTCCTGAGGTAATTTCTAAGCAATTCCCGACCACTCAAGCATTTAAATCCTTTGCAGACTCAATTAAAAGGTTTTGGGGGAGTTGCTGGGGTGTTTTGGGAGGTTTGTTTGGTTTTTTTCCCCTAAAAGCCTTTTAAACACCACTAAAAAAGTCTTTCCTCATTTCTGCCCTGGGATTGGCGGAGTGAGGACAAGGAAAGCCTGGGGTCATTCCAGGAGTCATTAATCCTGCTGGACAGGAGCTTTGTTGGCAATATTTCCCTCTCCAGCTGGGTGAGATCCCACTGTTCCCGAGAGCCTGGAGGAATCAGACCCAGCTTTGGGCCCAGGCTGGAGCAGCAAAGATTAAAGCCATCCTACAACACTACACTGGGCTTATCTTTATCCTGTGCTGTGAGGCACGATGGGGTAGAGACAGAAATTTCTCCTTGCTGAGGGTTTTCTTCTCTTTTTATCTGTGGTTGGAGGAATCTGGGATAGTGGGAAGTGCCTCTACCCATGGAAGGAGGTGGAATGAGATGGGCTGGAAGTGCTTTCCAAGCTGAACTATTCCATGATTCCAAGACTCTTCCCCTTGCTGATTTAACTGGCCCCGTAAAATGGGATCTTTCAGCTGCTCTGGTTTTCCTTCCAGGCTGTCACATCCATGTGGGAAATGCCCTAGAGATGGCAGAAGGCAGGACACTGGAATGCTCTCAGCCAAACATCTCCTGGATTGGAGAGGAGGAAAAACTCTTCCCAAATCTCTGCCAATCCATCCTGGTGACCAGGCTGCTCCTTCATCCCCCTCCTGGGATCAGTCTTGGAGCACTTTCCAAGCAGTGGGAAGATGCTGTGAGTCCCCCTTTGCTTCCTCTTTCCCACCTGGGATGGTTCCTTGCATTCCTGGCAGTTTTGGGTCATCTTTAGGAAAAGCAAAGCTCGATCCTTCTCCTCTTTCCCCTCATCATCCCAGTCCTTCCAGGAAGCTGTCCAGAGCAATTCTCATCCTTGTCAATACGGTCAGAATCACCCCAGAATCATTTCCAGGGATATTTATTATTTTATTAATTTATTATTTTATTGATTTATTAGGGATAAAATTATTTTATTAATTTATTAGGGATAAAATCAATCAGTCCATGAATGACTCATGCCCAGCTGGCACAGGCCAGGCCTCCTGCATCCCAGTTTTGGAATAAATGAATTTTGCCTTTTCCTTGCTCCACCTCAGTTCTTCCCCGCCTTTCCCTCCAAACATTCCTGTTTCCCATCCCAAGCCCTGGAAGGTGCCTCTAAGGAGCCAGCTGGGCTCCATAAGCCCTTAAGCAGCTCGGGGCCATGCCCACGTCACCGAAGGCGCGGCTGGGATGGCCGAGGTGAGCAGGACAGATTTTCGGGAGCTCATCTCCCACCGGGATGCTCCAAGGCCGGGACAGACGTTGGATTAGGGGTTATTATCCCTCTCCAATTATAGCAACGCCTAATCCAGGGATGATGCTTTTGACAGGTGGAGATGAGGGATGGATCCATCCCTCCTGACATTAAGGAGCTTCCAGCAGCTCCGGGGCTGTCCAGACTTCCTGTTAGCCACAGGGATCCCAGATCTGCTCCAGGTGAGGTCCTTGCTGCTGCTGGACCCTCACCTGGAGATGAAAAAATCCCCCAAAAGAGTTTGGGACAGAATTCCCAGCAGGGACAAACAGGAGGGATCAAACCCAGGCCTTTTTCCCTGGGGAAGGTGGCTTTGGGACACAGCAGCTCCAAGGATTTTTCCTTTGGTGCAGCACCTGACACGGCACTTTTGCATCTGTGTCCTAACGAAGCAGTGATTAATTAGCACTGGGATCCTCCTAAAAACAGCCAGCACATCCCAAACCTGGCCCTGGCTCCCCTGGAGCGGGGCTGGGCTCTCTCCTCTCCCCCTTCCTTGTTTTTCCACTCTGCCTTCCCTCTCCCACTAAATTAATCTCCATTGCTCCAAAGGTCTCTCTGGCACACGCCGCTGACCCAAGCTCAAATTGATTTTTTTCCCTCACCCCTCACCCCTCGCTGTTTTCTGCCAGCAAAGCACAGTGAGGATTTTATTTTTTTTCTCCCACCTGGAATTATTTTGATTTTTTTAGTTTTGGAGGGACTGAACTTTGACCTTTTAGAAGTGAAAAGGAATTATTTCCATGCGGGGAAGTGGGGAAGGAGCCTGGAAGGTGGGGGCCCTTTTCTATGGCTGTTTAAGGGGTGAAATTATCGAGGCAGCTCCTGGGGATTCATTTTTCCTTGTTTTTCCCTGCTTGTCCTGGTCCAGCCGTGAGTTAAGGCAACAGATTTCTCCTGTTTCCAAGCAAGTCAGAGGAAAACCGTCCTGTCCTGTTGCTCAGAGGTGTTCTGGTGACCCTGGTTTTCCCATTTGTTTTGGAAAATCTTCAAATTAGGAAGAAATTCCTTACTCAGAGAGTGGCAAAACACTGGAGCAGGCTGCCCAGAGAAGCTGTGTCTGCCCCATCCCTTGAAGTGATGAAATCCAGGTTGGATGGGGGCTGGAACAGCCTGGGATAATGGAAGTGTCCCTGCCCCTAGAAAGGGGTGGAATTCCATCATCTTGAAGGTCTCTTTCACCCCAAACCGTTCCCTGATTCCACGACTTCACCATTCAAATCCTCTTCCTGACCAAAACGAGGCTCCTCTGGCAAATCCCTGCCTTTGAGGAGGTTTTCCAAACCTCTGGAAAGAGCTGGAAACGTTTCCTGCAGGTTTCCCTCCAAAGGTTCCTGTGTCTCTGTGAGAAAGGAATTAAAATTTTTCCATAAAAGAAGAAATCTTCCTGCAGGTGTGGAGCAGGATGGTGGGATGGGACCTGATTCATTTCCACTTCCAATTTTTCCTCTTCAGAGAGGAAAATCCACCAGCGTAGGCAGGAAATGTCTCCATGAAGGAGAAGGAAATAATTATGATCCCTGTTCCATAAATTAGGGATGAATTAAGAAAACAGCAGGTTCATGGTGTGCCAGAGGATTCCCAGGATGTCCCTACAGCACCAGCTCCCATTGGGAACACAGTGAGTGCCAAGGGAAAAGAGGTGGATGTAGAGAGCAGGAAAATCAAGGAATGACTCTGATCCAGTGGTCTCCAACCTGGGGTTGAGAGTTTTTCAGCACTTCTCCAGGGAATTTTTCGTCCTGGGAAGTTGGAGGGAGATGGAGAAATGAATGTGGTTCTTGATCCAACTTTACCTGCCTGGGATAGGCACTGGGAAAGGGAGCATGCCTGGATTCCCAGAAATTCCTCATCTCTTGTTGGGGGGAACCTTTCTCTTACCACTTTTGATTTTTTTTGCCTTTTTTTCTTGTCTTGCCAAATGCTCCACTTATGATTTCTCATCTCTTTCTCTTCCCACTCTGGATTCTGGACACACTGTAGGAATACCTCTCATGGAGGAGCATGTGGGAGTTTTATTCCTGGATAAAACATTCCAACATCCCAATTGGCATGGCAGGGCCTCCTCCTTCCCTGCACAGCATTCCCAGGATGCTGCTCCTGGATGTGAGGCAGGGTGTTCGGGAATTCAGGAATGTGTTCCATGGGATGAGAGCAGCGTTCTCAGCCCTGGCATGAAACAGTGCATTTATCTTGGCCAAAATCCAGGAAAAATAGGACCCTATGGATCTTCTCATTCCAGGGCTTGGACAAGAAACCAGCGATGCTCTTGGCAGAGGCACTAAAGGCAGTGTTAAACTGCATCAAAATCCAAGAAATTTTTTGTCCAGGGAAGGGTCTTCCTGCTTTTCCTGGGTCTGAGCCAGGTCTGAAAAATGAGTGGGAATGTTTGGAACCTTGGCCTGATCCCACCACGGGACTTGGGAGCAGCATCCTGGCAGGGACAGGACATTCAGCATCATCCCAAGGGTCAGCCTGGTGTTGGATTTCAGCTCCAGGGCCCAGGTGGGGAAGTTGCTCCCAAAATTCCTCTGCGCAGCCAAGTCAGCAGCTCTGGAATTGGCTCCTCAGCAGGATCTGGGGGGTGTCTCAAGGACAAGGCTCCCGCAGAGGCCACACGGGGCTGGGGACACCAGGATGTCACACACAGCATGGTGAGAGCAGGATGGGATAGGTGGAGTGGAGGGAAGAGGGGAAGAGAGAATTTTGCAAGGAATTTTGGTTGGATTAATCCCTAAATTTGTATAGAAGTGAATTTGGGATAGGTGGCACTGGGAGAGTGTCCCCTCTGGAAGTGTCTTGGGGACATTTGTCCACCAGGCTCCTGCTGAGAAGCGCCTTGGGATTGAGACATTCAGGACACCCTTTCCTACATCCCTAAAGCAGGAATTCTGAGCAGAATCCCTGATCCAAACGATCTCCCAGATGGGACATTCTATCTCAGGAGGGAGACAGAAGGGGAACCTTGGAATCAGCCATTCCCTAAATTGTGCTCCTTGCTGGGAGCTGGAAAATCCAGGTCCCCCTCCTGAGGTTCTTTACCACTGACACTTCACATTCCAGAGTCTGGTGGTTTCAGAAAAGGGTTGAAACAACCAGACAGGAAATATTTTGGGATTCATCTCCTGGACAAAACAGATCCAGGTTTTGTGGTGTCCTCAGCAGCTGCTCAGGTTTCTTTGGCTTTGCTGTGCCAAAACCTCTGGAATGGAGGGCAGGAAAAGGGAGAAGTGGTGGATGGGGAGGAGAATTCCCAGCAGAGCTGCTGAGAAATACTGGGATGAAAATTCCCATGTAATCCTGGCCTGCAAATGAGGGGTTGGAGCAGCTGGGAGAGGATTTAGGGAAGGATAGAAATCAGGAGCTTCCCATGGGATATGGTGGAGTTGGAGGAGTTTTGTCACCATCAGAATTTTTGGGATGTGCCCATGTCACAGCTGAGGGGATCAGTGTGGGAAGTCTCCAGCTATCATGGAATGATCAAAAATACACCCAGCCCTGCTTCCAGAGCCTTTGGAAAAGCTGGGAAATGGTGGAAATGGCAGTGCATCCTGCCAGGTTAGAGGCAGGCCAGGCACTTTGGAATGATGCTGCAATCCTGGAGGAAAAATCTGTGCAGGCATCCCCTCCTTGGAACAGGGAATGGTCACAGCTCCAAGGCTTCCAGAGCTCAGGAAAAGTCTGGAAAATGTCCTCATGGTGGAATTATTGGAGTTGTCCTGTACAGGGCCAGGAGTTAGACTTGATGATCCTTATGCATCCCTTCCAAATTTGGATATTTTGATTCTCCTGAAGATCAGCAGGAATCAGGTCAGGAATTGGGGTGATGGAGAGAAGGCAAACAGCAGTGAATTCTCCAAATGGAGAATCCCCTGGAACCTGGCCTTTCCATCCCGGGAGAAGATGCCTATCGCTCCAATCCCAAGGATCCCCACCTTTCCTGAGGTTTTCCATGGCTTGCTTTTCCATCACTCATGAGGATGTTCCTGGGATGGATCTCTTGCGTTTTTGGGAACAAGTGGAGGCACCACCCTCCAAAGTGTCTCCAATCCTAATCCATCACCATCGACTCCAGGGATTTTGTGTCCATTTTGCTGAGCTGGTTAGAATTCCAGGTGTGAATTGGCAGCAGGATCACATGAACAGAGGGAAAACTTTCCTCTGGACATTGCTTCCCTTGGGTTTAGGATGGAAAAAGCCAGAGAGGATCCACAAAAAAACTCCGCCTGCCCTGAGGAAACGTTGCTGTGGATTTTAATCCCAGCAAATTCCAGGCTGGATCAGGCCAGCCTCATTTTCACTCATGAATTTGTTAAAAATCCATTAATTAGGGCACAAAAATCTGTGGATTTACCTCAGGTGAGATTTTCTCTCATTCATTTTTTTTCCTGAGACTCTCTGTGTTTTCCATAAGAAAATGAAAAGGCCTCAATTCCCAAATTTTTCCTAAATGAAAACACTTCCTATCAAGTCACCAGAGGAAACCAGATGATTTTAAAAAAGACACAGAAATAATATTATGGGATCATAATATCCTCAGAATATCTGCAGAATTTAGGCTTTTAAAGTCCATCCAAACACCACTTTTTCTGGGAATTTTGTTTAAATAGCAAATTACAATTCCCAGCTCCTTCTTATTCAAGTTCTGGAGGGTTTTCACTTTTATTTTCATTTGTCTTATCCTTTTTTTCCATTAAAAAAAAATCATCTTTTCATTGGAAATTCCTGAAGGAAATCCACCATGAAGCCACTCAAATTCTACAACTGAGGGCCACCAGGTGTGTGGGGACAATCCAGCAAAAATTCCACAAATGGATTCCCAAGGGGAGGTGAAAATCCCGATAAAATATTGGCTGTGACTCCCTTTCAGTGGACTTGGAATGTTTAACATCCAGGGAGGATCCTGGGGAAAATGTGGGATCATGAGCTCATAAATACAGGACTTGGGAATGTGGTTGGGACTTTTCCAGCTGTGGATTTTTGGGATTGTAGGAACAGGAGCAGTGGTGCTTGTATGGAGATGTTGGGGAGCATCATCCAGACTTTTTGGGTGAAATCCATTAAAATCTGCTAGGGCCACAAAAATCCTTCCTGGTTATCACCAGAGAGACCTTCAGGGATGGGCACAAGGAAAATATTCCATGGGGAGGGGTCAGATGAGGGATGAGATGAGTGGGAATGATTTGGGAAGAGGGAAGGATTGTGGGATTCATTTCCTAGACTGGAAGGAGAACTTCTGCTGCTGCTGGAGGCTCTGGAATTATGGGATTCATCCCTCTCTTATGCCCGAGCTGCAGAAAGGATTTCAGATTTCTGGGATTTGCTGCAGGACACAGACCACTCCCTCCCCCTCAGTCTCCAAAATCCCGGATTTTCTCCCTCCAAAGCTGCTCCCAAAACAAAGCAGCTCCACAGGCAAACAGGGAATTTTGGGAGTGTGCAGATCCCCACCTTTCTGAGCTGGACCTCACTGGTCCTTCCCCTCCTGATCTGAGTCTTGCACAGGAATTTTATATTCCAGGATTCCAAAGGATGAGGAAAGGGTTAAGAGGACTGGGAGCTGCCGCTGTGGGGCTGGGAGTGGGGGTTGAGGACACTCCCGGGAATTCTGCCTCATCCACAGCCCATTTCCAGAGGCTTTTTCCAAGCTTTATTTACCTGTTCAATATCAGGGAGCAATTCCCGCTGCAGCCGTAACATTCCACGCTCCAAAGTGCAAACTCCACAAAATCCCTGCTCCCTCTTAAAGGAGCACATCCCACAACCCCCTGCATCCCTCCGTGGGGCATCCATGCATCCCTAAAAACGCTCCATGAGGCACCAGCCAGCTGCAGGGACCATCTGCACATGGATTTGCACGCACAGCACTTTTCCAGGGAATTTGTGCGCTCGGAGTCAGATCCAGCCCCACTCTGCAGGAAAAGCTTATCCATGGAAGCGAGGACTGAGCACACACAGGGAATTGGAGGGGTTTTCCTCAAATTCTGCCTGGGTGGGAATTCCAAAGTGCTTTTTCCAAGCCCATCCAGCTCTGAATGTGTCCCTTGGAGGTTATCCAGGGAGATGTGGAAATGGGATCCCACTGTGGTGTCAGGAAGTGAGGGAAAAGCAAAAAACAAAGAAGGGGTGAGAAGAGGAATCCCAGAGCTCTCTGGGATTCTTCAGTAGGATCTGGTGAGTTTCAGGGAAAAAAGGGGCTGGAAAACCACTGCCAGGATGAGGAGATGCCCCAGCGTAGAATTCCCATATCCCCAGCAATATGTCCATGATCCATAGGGACAGACAAGGCTCAAAATGCCTCACTCAGCCCTGGGTGCTGCGTTGGGAACACCATTCCCAAACCCTGCAGGCAATCCAGGATTCCTTGAGCCACCAGTGTGTGACATCCCTGTCCCTCCTCATCCCTGGATTGCATCCAGGGTGAAAAATCCCAACTGTCACCCCAATTCTCATGCCGAGGTGGGATCCTTGCTCCAGCTGCAATCCTTCACTGCAGCTCCATTCCCCAAACAGGTGCTTTTTCCTGGAAATCAGGATAATGGCAGGGGTTTTCTTGGACAGGGATGTCCCCCCTGCCCCGCTGCCAGATGTGCTCCACAGCTGGTGACTCCAGCTGCCGGTGGCTCCTCTCCTCGTGCCAGGCTGATGGATGGGTTTTCCCAGCAGGAAATTGCTGGCAGCAGCTCAGCTCGATCCATCAGCTGCTCCTTGCTCCCCATTTTTCCCTTTCCCAGCTGAGCTTGGCATCCTTGTCCTTTCCTCAAGGCTCAGAAAGGCCTGGGAATGGGAATGGTGCAAGGAAAGGAGGAGCTGCCCCCAGGGAATTGGGACATCCTCGTGGGATTTGAGCTCCCAGGGCTTGATATGGTTTCAGTGCTCCCAAACCTGCCAGAAATCATCTTCACATCCATGTATTTATTCCCAGATTTTGGATGTGAAACTCAACACACCCCTGTTGTGTTGATGGGTTTTGCTTCCTTGGAAAACCAGATAAGAGGGGAGGGTTCCTTCTTTTCCCTCCATCCCTGAAGCTGGAAAAGAGGTGGTGGAGAAGGACAGAGGGGCTGGAGAGGGGATCCTGCTGGGAAGCTGTTCCCTGCTCCTTGGCAGAGCCGGAGCCTCAGGATTAATGCTTGTCCTTGCATTTCCGACGGAATTCTGTCTGCTCTGGAGGAGCCGGCTCGCCTGGTACTTTTCCTGCTGGAGCCGGAATGCTGGGACAGGGAAAATCCTTGCAAGGTGAGGGGGAAGGTGCTGGGGCTCCAGCTTGGATTCCTTGTGGCATGGGAGAGCAGCTCTGGAGGTCGGTGCAATGTGGATGCCGGCCTGGATTTGGAGGAGGAAAAGGGAAAATTCTTTCATTACAAGGGAAAATTCTTTCATTACAAGGGAAAATTCTTTCATTACAAGGGAAAATGTGGAAGGGGCGGGATGAGGCTCTGAACAGCCAGATCTAGTGAAGGTATCCCTGATTATTGTAGGGAATTGGACTGGATGACTTTTAGAGGCCGTCCCCAAAACCATCCTGAACTCATGGAACAGGAATTGCACAAAATTCCAGCCCAGCTCTGAGGGACCCTCCTGCTCCCTCTGGATGAGGCTGAAGAGCCCAACTGGTCTTCCCAGCACCCAGAAGCATCCTGGTACCCCAGGAAGTGTCTCCCTGGAGAGGGGACTCTGAGGATCCTGCATCCACACAGAGATCCCTCTTTTCCACCCTCTCCCAGCGTTGGGATCAATCGATACCTCAGGATCTAATGAGCCACAGGAGCAGAGTCCGTGTGGGCTTGGGCAGGGTAATGGATGGAAAAAGCCCATTCAGCGAGAGGGAAAGTGGGAAAAAAGGAAGGAAAAATCAATGGGAAGATTGGGATGACATCATAGCACCATTATTATGTCATCAGCCCCACTCCAAGGATTTATCACTCTGGCCGTGGTTTTCCTTGATGCTTCCTGCCCTTCTCATTCCAGAGCTTTCCCAAAGCTGCTCTTGGCTTAAAAAAACCAGAGAACAGGGATATTCCAGATTTGTGCCATCCCTCTGGCCTCCCCACCCACTGCAGGTGTTCCCAGAGGAATCTGGGAAACAACGCTGTTGGTTCTTCCCTATTTTCCTTTTCACCTTTCATCCTTTGGGAATGACCCTGGAAGCCTTCCTGAGCCTGACCTCTTTTCTCCAACCATGTTTTCATCCTTTTCCTTCCTTTTCCTTCCTTTTCCTTCCTTTTTTTCCTTCCTTTTCCTTTTCTGTGAAGAAAAACATGGAAAACAGAGCCCAAACCTCTTGGAATGGGCAGGTTCATGGATCAAAACCTTTCTTTCCATCATCTGTTCTACCTGTCTTGATATCAGGATAGAAATCCAGCTGGATGAATTTCCCACTTTCCCAGTTTCTTTTCCCATTATTTTCTGCTGAGTTTTGCTTGAAAAAACCATCAGGATGACACAACACCTGCAGCATGTCCCTGTGGATAGAGAAGGGAAAAGACTATTTTGGGATACCAAAACCACAGGAATATTGGTGTTTGCCTCGGCCTGATTTAAAGGAAAGATTAATAAAAATATTTAAAAAATCA
The DNA here is from genome assembly GCA_013401375.1 of Spizella passerina. Taxonomy (NCBI): domain Eukaryota; kingdom Metazoa; phylum Chordata; class Aves; order Passeriformes; family Passerellidae; genus Spizella; species Spizella passerina. The sequence continues at coordinate 7,475 of WBNQ01070173.1, read as the reverse complement.
GGATAAAATCAACACATCCCAAAATGGGTAATTAAGAAACTTAAGTCTCTGTAGGATCATTTTCCGAGCAGCATTCCATGTGGATGGCAATTTTAATGGCTGTTCCAGCAATTTAATATCCACTTTAATATATCCGTGTTTTCCAGCACACAGAGCCAGGGCAGGGAGGCAGATTTGGGCTCAGCAAGGATTAAATGATGGGATTGTGTCCCATAAAAAGCTGAGGGAACAACTCCCATCCCTCAGCGTGGTGATTAGGGAAGATAAAAGATAAGGTGCAGCTTTTGCAGCTGCCCCCCATGTGCCTCAGTTTCCCATCCCTATGGAGAAAATCCGAGGGATTTAGGGGATCTAAGCCAACCAGGCATGGGAAAAGCCAAATTTTCTGGCAGGGCTGAATCCAAGGAAAACCCACCCAAAAGCTTGCATGCCACAAAACCCTCCCTATTTTCTCCAAGCTTTGAGTCACCTCCCACCTCAACCAGTTCCCACTGTGAGAAGAGGCACTGAATTCCCAACTCTCCCAGTCCCACATGCTGGAAGTTTTTGAGCTTTGCCAGGTGGTGACTCCCTGGTTTTCCTCACATCCCACACTGTGGAAATAGCTCCATTCTCCCAGTTAAATGTGGATTTGTTATTTGATCCTGAAAATTCAGCACTTCCAGGCTGCAGAGGTGTTGAGGCTGCACCTGTTTTCCTGCAGGGCTGGGCAGCATCCAGATGTGCTGGGCTGGATTTGGTATCCAGCTGTGGCAGGCTCTGGATTCCCATGTGGAGCTCAGCATCCAGATGTTCTGGATTCACTTTCCAGCTGTGCCAGGCTCCTCAATCCCACACAAGACTCGGCACCAGTTCAGGATCAGCTCCCCCCATCATCCAGATGTGCAAAGCTCAGAATCCAGCTGTGCCAGAGCCATACCCAGCTGTGCCAGGCTCCTCATGCCTGTGCAGGATCCATGCTCAGCTCAGCATCCAGCTGTGCTGCATCCAGCTGTGCAGGATTTTCCCAGGGCATTCTGGCCATATGAGGCAACAGGTTTGGAATTGTTTTGGATGTTTTTGTCAGACATTCCCACTAAAAAAGGACTCCTGGGAGAGGCAGAGACGATCCACAGCTGGTGACTGACAGGGATTCACTCCAGGGAAAGGGCAGGGAAAGTTTGGGATAGTGGGACTGTCTCATCCCCGAGATATCATCAGGCTGAGATCTTTCCTCAGGGAATTTTGTTTTTACAAAACATTTTCCAAAGAGCTTTTCCTTGTTTGGAAGGAAAGGATACCTGCTTGTTGTGGGGGTTGCAGTTTGGTTTTCCTTCAAAAAGTTGGGATACTCAGCTGAGCTGGTGGCTGGAGGTGACAATGCCACCACCCTGACCTGTCCCCCGGGCTCCGGAGGTGGGAATTTCCCCAGGGCTCGCAGCACAAGGTTATGGGCTCCGTGATTTTTAATTAATGCCATTGACTCAGAGCGTGTTGGGAAAGGGGAGGGCCTGGGACGGGAAATTGTCCCTTGGAGGGACAAAGCCTGACAACCTTGTCATCCCCAATTAGCAGCTAATTACCTCCATGACGAACATCTTTATTAATCCAATTAATAGCGCGGGTGGCGTGACCTCGGCAGAGCTGCTGACTCAGGGTGGGGCTCGCCAGGAGCGGGATGGGGGGAGGAAGGAGTGAATTCCTCCTTTCCCAACTCCTCCTCTTCACTAATCAGTGGCTGATTCCCACTGATCTCCCAACCTGATCCCAAATATTTCTTCTTTCATTCCTCCTGTCGACCCATCTGCTTCTTGTCTGTTTGTCCTTTTATCCATCCAACTTCTAACAGATTTTTTGGGAAAAATAACCCCAACTCCGAGTGTTAAATCACGGATCATGATGATCAGGACACTGGGATGTCCCCAAGCTGGAATGTTGTGCTCATTCCCTGGTGACCTGCAAAGGTCTCAGTGTGCAAATCTTCTCTGAGTGGGAAAAAGCTTGGGATAGATGGAGAAATGGATGGATCAGTGGAAGGATGGAGATGGGTGGATGGACTGAGGGGAAGAGAGATGGATGGATGGATGGATGGATGGATGGACGGACAGACGGATGGATGGATGGATGGATATATGGATGAATAAGAAACTGGATTGGTGGGTAGATAACTGATAGAGATGAATTAATGGATTGATGGATGAATGGATATTCATGGAGTTGGAGCAAATGGATTGATGATGCTGATGAGGATGGGACCAGGAATGCAATGGGAATAGCTGGACACTGAAGGGTCACTGGAAGGTAGGACAGGTGGGTTGACAGATCCTCATTCCTCCTGTGGGGCCTGTGCTTCCCAGTATGGATGGAGGCACTACCAGCACTTCCCACTGGGCTTTGTGGATCCTCATTCCTCATCCCAAACTGGGATGCCCCCTCTCAGGGAAGGCACAATCCCATGGAGACACCACTGAATGCTCCACATTCCCAGGGCCACCACCAGGGCTGGGAATTGCTGCAGGAATGTTGTTTTATTTTTCCAAGCTCTCTTGTGGAGTGACCTCTCCTCCGTCTTCCCCCACAGATGGAGCCTCAATTAAATTCGGGAATCCATTTTTTAATAGGACTTTCACCTCAGCTCCCTGCCGGGCCATTAAAGCCATTATGGCAGAGTTAAGTAAGGAATCCTGGGAGCCTCTGGAGCTGTCATCCCATGTTTATGGCCCAGGCAATGTTTGCTTTATTAAAGATTCAGGAGCCATTTCCGAACGCCTCCGTTCTGTCCTTCCCATTACAGGCTGGACCCTGGAGAAAGGGTGACTGCAGGGAAAAAGAGGATTGCTCCTGAGATGGGAAAAAAAAAATCAGGATGAGGTTTCTGGGAGAGTCTAAGGGCATGGCAGGAGCTTGAAAAAAGGGAGAAGAGAGGCAGGAATTTAATCCCAAAGCGGTGCTGGGTGTTGCAATGAAGCTTTTCCAGCTGCTGCAGGGTTTGGTTTTCCCTGGTTTCCAGGAGCTGAGCAGGATCCAAAGGCAAATTCCTGCCTGGCCCAGCCACACAGGTTACCCAGAGAATTTGTGGAATCCCCATCTCTGGAAGTGTCCAAGGCTGGGTTGGATGAAGCTGTGGAATAGGGCAAGGTGTCCCTGTCCATGGAAGGGGTTGGAATGGGATGGATCCCCCCACCCCACCATTCCATGATTCTGTAATCCAGAGATGACACCATCTGGGCTTTTCCGATCCATGATGGGGTGCCCACTGACTTCCAGGTCTCTAAAATTCCCTTCTTCCCGCCACAATCCCCCATTTCCCCCATTCCATGACTGTCCTCCCTCCTCTTTTGGACTACAGAGTACAGACCCTTCGAAACCACCAATATCCTACAGAAAACAGTGATCCAAGGAGATTCCCTTCTCCATCCCTGTCTTGCTGCCAAGCCAGCTCCACCTGGGCCAGGCCTAACCTGATTCCATATGGGAGACACTTGTTCCCATCCATGTGAATATGATCATGATGGGATGGGATGGGATGGGATGGGATGGGATGGGATGGGATGGGATGGGA
>WBNQ01070169.1:0-18834 GCA_013401375.1 Spizella passerina | reverse complement strand
CAAGAAATTCTTTGCATTATCCTGTCTGGACAGAGATGACAGCAAAAATACACCAATATTGCAAGAAAAGAATTATTGCCTCCTTATAGGGAAAGCTCAGACTTTGAGGAACCAAAAAGATTGATTTACAAGATGAGGGGGGAGATCTAAAATTAAGCAGAAAAACCCTATTGGGAAAGGAATATTTGAATATTGTATGAAATACATGAATATGCAATAGTGAAGTGATATGCTGATTTAATAGACTCCACAGCCTGATGTAGTTATGAAGTGGGTATGTACTGTCAGTGCCCAGCACAAGCGAGATAGCTCTCGTGAAAACGTGTGCCCCAAGCCTTGGCCTGAGCCACATCTTCATTCATGAAGATGTTCCATATGGATTACATTACACAATCTCTTCATGCATATTCAAACCCTGGCCCCACCTGTCCTTGCCTCACATGGATCCTTCTGAGCATGTGTTGTTTGCGGTGGTGATCACACGGAGGGGTCTTTGGTGGTCTCTGAGACTGAAGGTTGTGGTCTTCCTCATGACTGAACTTTTGAACTTTTCTCCTTTGCCTGTGCGCTGTGGTCCCTTGGTGCTTAGCTGAGTATGTCTGTCGGTTTTGATCAGCTTGGAAACAGAGGAGCTCCTTTATCTAGGTTTCTTGCATTCCCTGGTCTTCTCCTGGTATTGTTCTTTATCGCAAGAAGCTTCAGAAATTTGCATTTTCCCATGCCCTTTGTATCATTGTCCTGGTTTAGGGTGAATTTGGGAGAAAACCTCCAAAAGGGGACGCCTCCAGAAAGAAAAGCCCACAGCCCCTCCCCTCAACTGGTTTGGGAAGGATTCCTAGGAGACAAGTGGAAAGAACCTGTTTATTTAACAGGCAAAACATCCCCCAGTACACAAAATGAGCAATACCAGATGACAACACTCTTTCACCACTCTGAAAAAAGATGACAAATTCAGAAAGTCTCTCCTGGGACTGGTCGCTCTGTTATCAGTCCCTCCACTGCTGGGGGTAGCAGCTGCAGGCCACAAGGTGCAAACTCTTGGTATTTCCCAGGTCCCAGTCCAGAGCAGGTTCGAGTAATACCAAAGAAGGGAAAGGAAAAGCAGTCGAGGGGAAAATTCAGACTGCTTAGCTAAACTAACTTATGAGCAGAAGCAAAAAGCAGGAGCAAAGCAGAAGCAAGAACAAGAGCATAGCAAAAAGCAAAAGCAGCACCATGTACTGCCCCGTCTCTGTGACCCACCAGTTGTGGGGGAGCGGGCTGATAACAAACCAAAACTAAACTTTCAGTCTTCAGAGCCAGTCTTGAAGGCACAGAACATAATATCCAGCATAAACAGAACACACGAATGGGGACACAAGCATCATAACCTCACCCTAGGACAACTTTGGCAGGTTTCTTAAGTAAAAGGTTAAAATTTCAACACATAATTCTACAAGATAATATTTAAATGCTTAATTCATATTGCTAACTTAAATGAACTCTCCTAAACCTCCATTACAATAGACTATTGCTTTTAAAGGGTAATCCTTTATCAGCAAGGTGTGCTTTGTAGCAGATTGCCAGCCACCTGGATGTACGTAATTCTTTGCTTTTTATTATCTCTTATTGTCCTAATTTTTATTACTATTTTAATTACTATTAAACTTCAAAAACTTTAACAAAAGTTGAAATTGTAAAAGTAAAAGGTTAAAAGTTTTTCACATTTCCCGTCTTTCTTTCTTCAGTATTATATAGACTAAAAATACTAATTTCATTTTTTCTGGATAACCATCTTCCAAGGTGTTGGAGTTTCAGGAGTTCTCCTTTTGTTTTGTTTGGGGGTTTTTTGTCCCGTCCCGTCCCCCCCCCCAAATAAGTAATTTCCCCCCATACATGTTGCTAGGAGACAGTAACAACTGGATACTTGACAGGGACAAAAGAAGGTGTCACAGCTCAGGGGAGGGATGCAGCTCTCTCTTTTTACATGGGGTCTCTCCTGGAGGGCAGAGATAGTGTAAGATTTGGACTGGGAAAATGGGATTGTGTGCAGCCCCTAACGAGAGTGGCTGTGGTTATTGTGGGGAGAATTCATCACCACGGTGGGGTTCTCGCTCCAGCTGCCTTTCTTCTACTGTAAGTGGAGCTTTGTTCCTAAGAGCAGTGTTAGCACTTGGACTTTTCACCATCTGCTCAGGTGCCTCAGAAGAAAAAAACCCCGGGCTCCTATGCTTGCCTTTCCCTGCCCTGCTGGGAGCTGGGTGGCTGCTGCTCCACCTCCCCCACTTCTTTGCCATGGTTTAGAGCTTTTGCTGCACTAGCCCTGCACCCCCGCCTGCTTAGAAGTCCAGTGGTTCCAGCTACAACTGGAAGTAGAACAACTCATCCACCACCCCTGGAATTTTCCTCATTCCTGCCATTCCAGCTTGCTGCTTGTGAGGGTCCTGCTAGGGCACTGCAATCAACTGCCTCAGGGGGTTTGTGAAGCAAAGCCTCTCTTCCATCCGTTCCTGTCTGGGCCAAGCCGCCATTACAGTGTGCTCGCTGGGTTCGCACCACATCGCCCCCTGCAGCCATGAGGGTATCACCGCACCTGAGCTGGTAGCTCCACCAGGAGCCACCAGCGCCCCTGTCGGCTGTGACCATAACTACACCAAAGGGAAAGCGCCTGTGGCTAAGAACACTGTTACTGGGTTTCTGGTTCTGGTTGTTGTCACTGCCATTGTTGTTGCTTGTTTGTTTGCCGTGTTATATGTACTAGTAAATAACTGTTATTCCTATTCTCATATCCTTGCCTGAAAGCAGACACCTGTCTTTTCAAACCAAGACAACATGTATGGCACTGTTTTCCATATGATCTTCAGAGAGAAGCTGCTGATGTATGGGCTGGATGAGTAGATAATGAGGTGCATTGAAAACTAACTGAACAGCTGGATACTAAAGGTAGTGATTAGCAGCTCAAAGTCTAGTTGGGGGTCAGTGACTAGCAATGTGCTCACTATGCCACTACTGAGTCCAGTCTTTTCCACTACCTTCCTTAATAAGCTGAATGGTGGGGTAGAGCATACCTGCAGCAAGGTTTCTAATGACACCAGACGGTTAAGTGTGGCTGATAGAGTAGAAGGTGTTCTGCCATCCAGAGAGACTTTGACAGTCTGGAGAGGTAGGAAGCTTATGAACTTCAACAAGGGAAGAGCGAAGTCTTAGGGAGAACAACCCCAGAGACAAATGTATGCAAGGCCTGTACCCAGCTGGAAAGCAGCTTTACAGAAAAGGGTCTGGCAGTCATGGTGGACACTAGACTAGATACGAGACTTCAACATGCCCTTGTTGGAAATCAAGTGTACATTAGGTCTCTAACCTGTGAGACACAATTTGATTAAAGATTGTCCAAACAGGGACTTAAGAAAGCAAAAGTCTTTGTTCTAAATCTTACTAAACCTTCTGAAGGGAAGAATGATAACTAAGGAAATACTTTAGCAACACTTCAAGAAAGCTTCAGTGCAACCTAACACAAAAAAGACTGATCTTCAAAGTAAGCAGATCTGATGTGAAGAAGCAAAGTATTTGAGTATAAAACTGATTGAGAACTGACAGCAAATGGTCCTGAAGAGTAAAAACACATGAGAATTTATTGGTGACAGTTATAATCAACTGACGCAAAATTGAGGGCTTAATTCTTTTTTTGATCCAGAAATTAAAAATAATTGAGCAAGAAAAGAGAAAGCCTGACATAATATCAAAGAGTAAACTCCACAAGCTCTAATGAATAGAACAGAGAAAAATCTGTTGCAACAGTTTACACCTAATGCAGTTTTATGTGAACAGCAATGAAAGTGCACCACGTTGATATACGTGCACACACACACACACGCACGCACACACAAACTTGTGTGTGTGTACATAAAATTCTGTGTTGCATGTGTTACTTGTTTTTTCCAGCATTAATTTATTTGAAATGACAGTTTTCAGAACTCAGTTCCTAGTCTGGCTACATTCATTCACAGAGATGAAATATATATTTTATTCCTTTCCTCCATGGCACTGTGCATTCCACAGATTTTTTAGCATTACCATGGAAGTTCTGTAAATGGTAAAGGTCCACTTTGCCCATCTGTGTTACCAGTTTCCACAGTGCTATATAAACTCTGGGTACAAGTCTACAGTTTTCTAGCCAGCCAGGAAAGTCATTCCCCTAAATTTTCTCAGATCTTCTGAAAACCTCACATTTCTTTTAGAAACTTGTTGCAAATGGATTCTATGGCAGATGTAATGGGAATGTAATAGCAGTTAAGGGGTGTAATTACTCAGGTACTAGAAAATATTTCCTCCTCTTTCAAAATGCTGTTATTGGAGCTGTTATTACCACAATCAATCAATAACTGCCCTTATCTAAAATATCATATTAAAATTGGTGCTTTTCTCCTCAGAGATGTAAACCCAGAATATCCTATTAGCCAAAAAACAAGCATCACCCATACTTACTAATAAGAAAAAAACAAAAAATGCATTAAATTATTAAACGTACAAGATATATTCATTAGTTATTGTCTTGCCATTACACCTTCAATGGTTAAAATTTATATACTTTAATTCAAGCAATAAATATATCATGACAAACTTCCTGTCATGCCTCCTGTAATCAAGAAAATTACCATTCGGGTATTAAGTTGTATCTTATATGCATGTGCATGCATATGCATTTTTTCTTTTTGAAAAGAAAAAAGGGCTCCCTAGAATTCCTTCCTGTATTATTACATTTTTCCTTGTAACATATACTAAACTTGGTAAACACTTTGGCAGAACTTCCTCTTAACCTCAAAAAGAAAATTTGTTGCACTTTCAGAAATGTCCATGATTTTCTACTTACACTCTTTATTTCATGTATTTTACTGTATTTTAGTAACACAGCTCTGTCATGTCATGCAGTTACCCAATCTCTCATCTCTTTTAATGGAAACTCAGTTTTTTCCTTTCTCTCTCGTGTCATATAAAACTTTGTATGCTAGCCACAGGAGGTAAAATCATTAGCCTTAATTACTCCTTGTTGATTTATCTGTTATAAATTCCTCAGCAAAGTATGTGAACAAGTAGAGCTTACTAAAGCAATAAAGAATGCAATAGATTATGAAACAAGATATTTACATTCAAATGTTATATTAAACACTGCAATTGCTGAACTGCAAATATGTGGAGAATGTGAGGAGGATCACTTACTTCACTGAACAAACAGGAAAAACAATGATGTTAGGAAGTTTATGCATCATGATAACATTGAAGTGTGTTCTAAAAATTTAGATCTGTTTCTTCAGTTTATTATTAATGTGAGTGTACATTTTATCATTCAAGAGAATTTGTCCATCATGTCTGCTTGCCTGATAGAGAACCATTGTTTTAACAAGAGGTGAAAGTCTCTCCGTTCTCGGCCTGTCGTCTTTGCCTGGTTAGGCGTAGGATGGCCTTGAGGCAGCCCGCAACCCAAAGGACGAGAGCACTCTTTGGATTTTTCGATCTTCAATATTGTTTATTAATTCTTATCTATAAAGTTGTCTCCCAGCCTGACAGAGGTCCGCAGAGCAAGACAGCCATGGGCACACTCACCTCCCACTGGGCGGTCGTCTATTTTTATACTAAAAACTACGTACAAGATACTTACCTTTTCCTTCCAATATCTTTTACCCTTATTGACAAGTGCAGATTCAGTATGAACCAATCCCAAAGTGCCACCATCACCATCAAAGATGGATGACAAGAAGAAGAAGGACAGGACACGCCCTAATTCCTCCATCTTGTCTCCTAAAACCCCCCTGTACCAAACTCCCAAAACCTGTGTTTTCACCCTATAATTAATCAATCCCTTCACCACTTATCCCCGAGTGATCCTCTCATCCTCATACAGTTGTCACATCCTGTGCAGGGTCAAAGTCTAGCCACCAAGCACTTCTGGCAACGTTCCAGGACTTCCGAGCCCCCCAAGGGTTGTCTCGGTGACTCTGGACATCAGGAGTGATGTGCTGAGTTCCCACAAAAGTCCCTTCTTTTCTCAGATGAGTCAACATGTGTCTTTCACAATAAGGTGGCCTCAGCTAAGGAACATTCATTTCATGCCAAAACACATATATTACCTAAGATGCTTCCTACAAATATTTGTTCAGAAGAAACTCCTTTAGCTCATCATTCACCTTTCACTGACAGTTGACATGGCAATAGCAACCTTAAGAGCCATTATTTTTTCTTCTAAAGATATAAGACAATTCAGTAAAAGACAGGATGCAGCTTTTCTGTACTGATCTAGAAAATTCTGTTCCTCAGTGTGTTGATTTTGGCATAGCCTAATTTTTTGGTAGTGGAGGAGGACCACAGGGGTAGTTTCTGTGAGAAGCTTCTAGAAGCATCCATCATGTCTAAAGAGCTCTGATGGCTCAGCAGACAGACATGCCACAGGCCCAATTAGAGAGGCAGGTAACGTCTCTGTGATGACATATTTAAGAGAAACATAACAGTGCACATGCAGTTTTTTTCTAGGGGTGGAGAGGTGCTGCTGCCAAGGGCCATCCCTTGTGCAGTTCATGCTGATGCACCACCATAGCTCCTGCCATCTCAATGCAGCCCAGAGTGACCTGCTCCTAGCCACCACACTGTGGACAGAAGGGCAGGAGTAGCAGCGGTGGCTTCTCCATCACAGTGCCCTGAATGAGAGATGCATTAAATAGTGCCAGCACTGTGGTGGCTACCACTGCCTGTGCAATGGCAGTGGGGCCACAGTGCTGGCAGCGAAAGTATGACAAGTGACTCCCTGACATGGAACTTAGATGAAATCAAGATCCTCTCAGTGCTGCGGGATCCTGCAGGAATCTGAATTAGTGGAACTTGTTGGCAATGGTACCTACAAGCAGTAGTTTTTCTTCCAGTCAGAGAAGAGGAAGTGAGGTTGTTTGAGACAGAACAACATGCAAAACACCAAGACCAGTGGAAAAAAGGGAGGGGGAGGAGGTGCTTCAAATGTTGGAGCTGAGGTTCCTCTGCAGGCCATGGTGAGGATTATGGTAAAACAGACTGTTCCCTTGTAATGCATGAAGTCCATGGGGGATGCGAGATCAGCTCACACCCTCTGGGAAAAGTGCTCACACAGGAGCGGGTGGATGCTAGAGAAAACTGTGAGCCAGTGGGAGACCCAAATAGAGTGAGAGCCCCTCTGCTTCCAGAGATAGAGAGGGCCCTTGCTTCCAGAGATAGAGAGGGCCCTTGCTTCCAAACTAGAGCAGCCTATCCTTCGAGGACTGCACCTGTGAAGAAGTGACCCACATCACAACAGTTTTGGGAAGACTGTTTTCCTGTGGGAGAGTCTCCACAGCATAGCAGGGAAAAAATTCCTCTCCCTGAGTGAGCTGAAGATCTCAAGTGATGAATTGACCAAAACCCCCACACCCTGTCTCCCTGCACTGTTGGTGGGAAGGAGGGAAGAGCTGGGGGGAAAAAGGTGTTTTAAGGTTATTTTACTTCTCTTTATCCTCCTCTGATTCCATTAATAATAAATTTACCTTATACCTTTAAATTTGAACCTATTTTGTCCTTACAGTGTTTTTCTCCTAATCCTTATCTCAACTCATGAGTCCTTTGTTAATATTTTTTCCATGTCCTCTGCCCAAATGTAGCAGAAGAAGATGAGTGAATGACTTTCATGGGTGCCTGGTGTTTGGCCAGTGTCAAACCATGACACTCAGTTTCTGTTTATATTTGCATAGCATAGGAAGGTTGATACAGGCCGTGTTAAGATCATTAATAATGCAACAAATCACACCTAGTCAGAAAATGTTGAGCTGCTCAGTGATATTAAAAAGACAATTCACCTTTACTTCTTTGCTTGCATTCCTGCCTTGACCTCATTATTGATAAATCGTCTGATTCACTGGGCTGAAGATGCCCTTAGCTGTCCCTCTGGCCAGTCCAGATCCACAGCTGCCCCATGGCAAATCCCCACTGATCCCACTGTCCTTGCCTTGAGGAAGCAGCTGGTCCACTTTGGAACACAACACAAATGCAATCTTAAACACAAATATATTGATAGCTTATGTACTGATACTTAATCTATTTGTAAGCCTTTCTTCATGCGCTCTTTGGCACATGACCTAATAAATTCATCCTCTTCACAAAGTCATATCACATGATATGATATACTGATACTCATAAATAGAGAAAAAAAAATTGGCTAGATTCCCAGAGTTGAGAGCTTATAGTTCAAATCCATGTCCTCAAAACCAAGGCACTGCTATTCTTGCATGTTTGAAAGACAGACCTTTACCATAAATTTGCATATTTACTCACTTTTACCAAACTGTTTACATCTGGGCACCATATCTACCTAATTTGTGACTGTGCTCAGGAGTTCTACGCCTAAGTCCTGCCATAAATCAGAATGTGCCATGTTTCCACAATTCTGAAAATCTAATCTAAGAATCTCGCATCCCCTAAAATATATGGTGAAGCCATGGAGATGTCTTCACCTGCATGACCCACACTCAGGCAGGGTGAGATTGATGCCTAAATTTACTTTACCCAAGACTGAAGGCAAACTGTGGTATAAATTCCAGCCATCCCTAAAGGAACAGGAAATTAAATGCCTCAACTCTCAAGATAATGCTATAATTTGGTAATCACTTATTTTTGAGTTAGTCTTTCTCAAACCTGTCCTTGTTTGGTAAATTGCTAAACTGAGGATAACTGCTCAAAAGTGAGTATCTAAATTATGAAAATACAGAATCTCTCCTCAGAGAACAGCCCTCTGTACCTCATGTTGCAGTCCTTAGTACAGATGAACTGTCCTGACCTTGATAAGTAAAAGTACATTAAACTTCTCAATTCCTGCATGCATAAACTGCTGCTTTAGTTTGTTATTTATAGGACTACTGACAAGACACTTAACAAAACTAATAGATATTATTAATTCGTCCTTATTTAGTCTCCATCGAATCTGACTGCCATAGGATTCAAGATTCCCTATTTGCCTCAGTGACATACAGTGCAATAAAAAGGCTATTACAGATACAATCATGCCTCAGTTTATCAGGGTACTTGGTAGTTTTGGAAATTAGTAGTGGATGATATTATATAAATTCTTAGGTATAAAGAAGTGAACCAGATTTATTTCACCCAATAAAGAAAAATTTCATTTACCTCTAAAAAAACCAGTCTGCCAATATAAAAATATTTCAATTGTACTAGATCTGATCTTTACAGAAAATAGAGCCTTCTAATTTGATCATCTTTTAATTTTGGTAGATTTTTAGAAGTGTTCCTAGAATGGTAAAACTGAATGTAGGAATGTCCAAGCAAGTTGTCATACCAACTAATAGTTAAGTCTTTTTCCTGCTATTTTTCTAAGCGGTCCACATATTTTAATTCCTTCTTAAATTAGTATGTTAAGTTGATAATCTTTATTTCTATCTTTTGAACAATACTAACAGAAACAGGCACTTTTGGAATCTAATCTTTCCTTTACATTAGCCAAAACAGATTTTATTTCTTGCACTTCTACCCTCCAATCATAGGCATTTCAGGTTTATCTTGAGAACTGCTGATTAGCATAACAAAGTATATAAAAAATTTGTTGTTTTCTTTTTTGCCTTTGATGTAATGAATGCTCATTCATTTTCATTATTATATCATGTGTGAATAGGCAGGAAATGTTCATTTATTAAATTTACCTTTCCTCTAATGTTGAACATTTTCTTGCTTTTCAGTAATGCTAATGTCAAAATTGTCCTTAGGATGCCATTTCCTTTATATTATCTCTATTGTTAAATCAAAATGCTGAAGTTGAAAAGCAGCATTATCACAATACAAAACAGCAAAAACCAAGAAATGTAAATAAAAAATAAGGTGCTTATAACTACACTTCCCTTCTCTGTAAGGATTAACTCTATGTTCAAAGGAATTTTTGGCCAGCTTGTGACTGCAAAATAATATCCAATTTATACGTCTTCCTATTATGATAAAAATGAATTGTTACAGTGGATTTTGTACCTGCAATAAAAAAATAAAATTAACAAAATAAAGCAGCTCAGTTGTTCTTAGTGCATTTTACGCTTCTCATGCAAATATAAAAGACATATAGATTTGTAACTTAATTCTACATACTTGTTATTTCTTCTCCTCTCTTCTCACTGGGATACTAGCTAGAGATCTAATATTTACAGGATTTCACCAGAGTAACCAAATCTAGGAAAATACCATGGTACCAGTTTACGTAAGTTAAGTAAGCTGCAGTAATTGTGAGGTCTCCTTAACATCAATTTTCTATGAAGGAGGAGGAACAAAGAGAAATAAGCCAAATTTATATAAATGGTTTATTGGATTTTTCTAAACTAATCTTAAAATCTACTTTTAATCTGGACTCCAGAAATCTTTTAAGGGGAAATATTAATAGTTAATAATTGACTTATTCACTTAATCTAATTTTTTGTATGATGGTAACTTCAGATGTCAAACCTTCCACAACGGATAAACTACCTAATAATTTGCTAGTAAAAATAACTTAAGGGTATGCTAATGCAGAATGACCATATTGCTGCCTGAAACTTACCAAAAGACTGAAAACGTTCTAGTTCTACAGTATCCTGAACAAATATAGAAATACAAACTTTCAAAATGCATTATGTACATTCTTTGTGATTTTGACAAGACAAAGGTATGTCTGCATACAGCTACATGCCTTCCTCTTACAGGATCACAATGTATAAATTACCTGATGTGTTTATTTTCCATTTCTTTCCTTCAAAATACCAGTTGTTAAAGTGGAATAGTCCTGGCTGTACTATAACTGTGAAACTCTTCACAACCTGCTGGAAGACTTCTGCTTGACTGTGACAGGATCTTTCCCCCTGATACAGCAAAAACTTATTTCCCCACTATACATAACTAAGTCAGACTGGAACGGTTTGTCACGTGATGCATTATCTTGGCTGAAAACACCCTTAGCCGACAATGAACATCCTTATGTCTGAGAAAGGATAACAGAAAATTAGTGATTTCAGAACACAAACCCTTTTACAACTACAAAAGACCACTATGATTTTTAATAAAATGAGAAATCTCTTATATACTCTCTTAGTGTGTAGAGAGTTCTCCTCAACATGGAGACCTTAATGTCAAGTTACTTCCCTGGGATTAAGAGGAATTAAGGGATTCTCTGCATACCACTATCATTTGTTGGTAAGTGACAGTGGCTCCTAATCAATACTATTACTTCATTAGCTAAAATACAGCTCTCTTTATTGTACACTGTATTTTACCTATGAGTATTGTTTATTTTGTTTATCCTGGCTAGTAAGTAAGACTGTTTAACTCTTGAGTCTGTTTTCCTTGATCTCTTCAATAAATAATTCTTGTTGTAGTAGGCCTGATCAGTCATTATGAAAAACTTGTGATTGAGAGTGGGTTTTGGGGTGCTGGCTGCCTCAATAAAGCAGCTGTCTACTGCCAAAAACATGTCAAAGGCAGAGACTTGTCCAAGCTCCTCTCTCGATTTGTAACATTGAGCTATTCCTATTTTTAGCTTCACTGACTTCTGGAGAGAAAAACAGAATTCTGTTTTGTTTTTGATTTAAATTGCTAATTTTTTTTATTCCTAATTACTGCAATATTTTTGAAAATGTATATGAAAATAATGAACAAACAAAAGTACTGATCAAACTGAATGTGTTAGTTTTATTGCTGTTTAGATAAGTTATGAATATCTCAACAAAGCACAGATACTGAATGAATTATGTTTAAGACTGGTTGGAATAAAATGGATTCCATAAAATATTTGCATTTATACCAAACTATCTGTTTCTCACATTATTCCACCAAGATATTTTCAGCTCTATATTCTTCCCTTGAAAACAGATGTATTAGATGAGCATTATAATAATTCACATTACATGTTCTGAAAACTTGCTTCATAATACCTTAATATTAGAGATAACTTAGATAATGGCTTAATGTTAGGTGCTATTACTCACTGTTTTCTATACAGTTTTACTACTTATGTCCCGTAACCATGCAATGTTTTAAAAATAATATTCAAATAAATGAATTGGAAAAATGTACACATTGGAGATATCAAATAGCATCTGGCACAGTATCTAATTTTTCAATTGATCCCCAAGCTCTTGAAATAATCTTCAAGACAATTTTTAAATGTGGGCCACTTTGTTTAATTCTGATGATAAAAAGGCAGACTGTCCATGCTATGCCCATCTTGAGCTGTCCTCAAAAAAAAAAAGTTGCGTGATCCACAAATTGAAATTGACCTTTGTAGTTCCATAAAATAGAACTGGGGATTAGGGGTGTGGGAGAATTGGCACAGGGATGCCATGGGAGAGCTTTGTTTTTTAAGTTAGACTGAGTTGCTGTAGTAATTTCCCACAGTTCTCTACAACTGTTATGCTAATGTGTATGAAAAAGACAAGTGTTGTATACACCCCTATCTAGAACATTCTTTGTACTTCAATCTCCCATTGGTTGTTCCCTTGAAACCACACTCTCCTCATTCCCCATTGGACTGTTCTCCATCACCTCATCCTTGCCCCTCTTCCTGTACCTTCTCCCATTGGATCGTTTGTATTGTGACCCCTCCCACCCCTATCATTTATATACCCTAGACCCTCCCTCAACAGTTGGATTCTCTCCCTGGTGCCCTCCTTTGCAGTTGTCTCCCCGCTCCTTTCACCTTTTTTCCAATTTTTCCTATACCTTAGATCCTACAATAAATGCACTGAAACCATCCGGGATTGAGTCACCTCCTCCTACCCTGGTGAGTGGAGAATATACATCTGGGACTGGGCGGAAGGTGGGTTGAGGGGTAGCGCCTTTGGGCAAGGGCATGCTCTTTGTCCCTCTGGCGTCCTGCCAGCACCGGCCCAGGGTTTTCCTCCCACGGATGGAGAAGAAAACCTGTCTCCCTGCTGCAAGAACCATTGTTAATTTCTAACATACAGATATGGAACTGCAGCGATCCGCCTATAGAAAATCGTCCCGGCTAGCTGGCCAGCACCGGGAGTACAGGTGCTGTACTAGCAGTACAGGGGGGCACTTGTCCCAATAGCCAGGCTTCAGGACAGCGCCTCAGGCAAACGCCCAGCCTTGTAGCTGTAGACGCTGTCAGGTCCAGGACGAGACCGATTAGAGGCTGCAGTCAACAGAAAATAAAGAGAGCGCTCTCCAGTTGGGGCCAGTCCAGGTTTAATGGAGACCCCAGGGGAGCCAGCAACCGAAGAGGACAGGAGAGGGGTTCTATAAGCTTAAAAAGGGTGAGGGAGGCGGGAGTGGAACCAGAGGGGAGTGGGGTACATAGGATTGACAAGAAAACACCATTCATGGCAACTAGAGGGAAGTGCCCCTGAGCCGATCACTCCAAGCCCTACACAGAAGTTTCTGGAGAAAAAGGCGGCGGCAGGGAGTGACTGGCAGGGCACCAGAGTGGGATTGAGGAAAGGATACATTTGATCTCCAGAGAAACTAGGGAGGAGTTTAAAAAGATACAATGATCCCCATGGCAACTGGGGTGGAGTTCGGGTGATAGACAGTAACAGGGAGGGGAGAGATAACAAGGCCAGAACCATTACAAAACAAGGGGGGAACAGAACAGTCCAACTTAACAACCACAACACAACATAGACAGAATACTGTTCTGCTTGTGGATTGAATCTAAGATTTACATTGTTAAAATGAAATTTGAAAATTTAAGCATTTAAGGCTAAGCTTAAAAAACAAGACTTCACATATTTTGTGCTGTGAGAAGACTTCAATTCCAAGAGTCCAGTTCAATCACATGCAAATACATATGAACCTAGATTTATATAATTTGCTTTTACCCTTTGGCAAACATGTCCTGGAGCCCTTTTTCCATCATTCATATAAATGAATTAGAACAGAAACAAAAACTTATTTTTTCTTCATATTGTCTTCCCCCTATTCAGACACGATGTCTTCCTCTTGAGTGCCTGGCAGCACAGACAAAGAGCCTTGCTGCCCACAGCTCAGATCACAGACAGATGCACAGTGGGCATACACCCACCTGGGGACACTACCAGGCTAACTGGTGTCGCATGCTCCACTTTGTCTGTGCCTTGCCCCTTGCTGCCACTCACAGCTCATGCTTCCGTGTTTCTCCAAAACTGACAGAGCCCACTGGAGCCCTGGCTAGCTCTGTGAACACTTTGGCACTGCACCAGGAATGGTGAATAGCTGGGGACTAGGTTCTGCCCACAGCTGAACCTGAAGAGCTGCTTTTCTATGGTGAAGAATGTCAGGTGATGACAGGGACTGGACAGAGGAGAAAGGAGGAGGCTCTCTGTTCTGAAGTTCCACAGGGAAAGGTTTATTCTGGGTCAGGGTGCAAGACATAACAGCCCCAAGCACCAGTGTGCACGGGATTAAATACACTAACAAATTAAGGGGTGAATACCAAAGAACAACCAATAGGGAGCTATCAAAGGAGGAGTAAGGGGGTTACATCAATAGTCTAAAACTAATCAGGTTTTAGATTTCTACATTGAAATTTCCTTCAGGATAGGGGGGAGGACAGGGCAGGTCACATGGGCCAATGGGACGTCATGGTTTAGGGGATTTCCAAGGGGTTGTCGCAGGGATTGGCCCATGGGGAGAGTGGCAGGGAAGGTTCAGAAAAAAGGGGCAGGGTTGCCTTGATAGGCAGGGAAGGAGCTGGAATAAAGAGTGGGGAAAGGCATGAGAGACAGCTTTGAGGGAGGTCACAAATCAGGGGTAAATCAATTTATGGAAAACATGGGGATATAACAGAATGTACCATTTAACCACAACTTAACAAAATAAACACAAACTGCAACACAAAACAAAACTCATTACTTTAGAAACTGTGATACAGCCGTCTATCATAGGAACTGTGTTCCTGCCTATAAAGGTGACATCAGTCTGTCCAAATGGCTCAACTCCAATTCATTTGCCTTTCCCCACCACAGCTGCAGAAGCAGTGCCACCCAGGGGGGGTGATGTTCCCTCCCACAGGTCTCACACTCCCAGCCCCACACTGGGCCTCTGCTGGCCGGGCCCAGGTGTGGCAGGCAGGCTGGGCCATGGATGCACTCAAGTGGCCCATCCACCAGGACAGAAGTGGTGTGGCACAGGCAAAACCTGGAGGACCACTCTCCTGCTCCATCTCCTGGGTATTGTCCAGCCATGGGCAGGGGTTACTTCCAGCCACAGCTGTCAGAGCAACTGTTTCGTGCCTTCCATCACAGGGGGTGTGATTTCTCTGCTCACACAGTGTCCTGTGACTGCATTCGAAGCTTCTGGAGATGCCTCTTCCCTAAAATCCCAGGGAAAAATGCCATGAAGTCCCTTCCTGGATCTCAGAAGAAACTGAGCCTCCCCTCAGACTGCTGTGCTTCAACCTCTGCTCAGGACCTCCCTTTCCACAGATGGAATACTGTCCACGTTCACCACAATGTAGGAAGTGGGGCCCTTCCCCTTCCACCATGGCGCAAGACAAGCCTCCCCTGGCTGTTCCGAAAAATCCGTCCCATTTATGCTCAGGCATCCCTATGTAAATCTCACATTCAAAACCTGTGCGTGCTGAGCATAACAAAACCTCTGGAAGGTCATGTGCTCTTCTCCAACAGTAAACAATTTTAGCCCACTGAACACACACACATGCCATGCCCCCCTGCCAGCCGAGCTGGAACGGGTTAACAAAGTGGCAAAAGAAAAAAACCTTTGAGAAACCCCTCCAAAATCAAGTCCCTCTCCACACCACACTGGGTTGGAACGCTGGAATTTCTAGCCAATACTGACCTTACACAGATACACAATACACACACAGAAACACAATACACACTACAGAACAAGACCTGCTGTGCTGCCTCCTGTGGGTTCCTGGGACCATGGTTCCTCTCCGGCAATTGCAGGAAAATTCTTAGAGTTGCCAGCAGGAAAGAATTCCTTGCAAGATGTATCTGATCTGACCTGGAGGAAAGATACCATGTCCTGTCTCATCTGAGGTCCCAGAAAAAGTGATGACTTAAGGAACCTGTAAATGAAACAACACACACTTTCGAGGTAATATTGGTATAGAAGGGAATTTAAGGCTGGTCTTTATTGAATGCCTCCAGGGAGAATATATAAAAGAAAAAAGACAATCATTAGGCATCAATATCCATGTGCTTTATGTTCTTCAAGAATATTGCAAAAATATTGCAGCAGAGAATTTCCGCATCTGGTCTTTTCAACAGTAGGACTTAACTAGTTTTAGTAGGACCTAACTAGCTTTCAAAAGTTATTTCTCCATGAACAACACTGAAGAAGTGGTCCTTCTCCAATATGGTAAATCTAACAACTCATCATTACCTGTCATCTGGTCTTCCCTATAGTCAGAAAATTTGCAACACTTCTGATCCATCCTTACAGTTCTGTCTTTCCAAGGTTCTTATGGGAACTTTGTAATTGTTCTTTGAAAAGCACGAATGATACAAACTTTGTCATCATAATCAATCTATTGGTGTATAGATCTAATGAACAATGGGGAATGACTACCTGAGATGCAACATTTTTAAAGTGTTTGATTTCTCTGGGTATTTATCAAATAATCAACAGATAAAACAGCTATATAGAAAACAATATTCTCTCCCACTCAACTATGGAGCACCATAATAATGTTAGATGATACATTTACAAAGGGGTTTTTGGATGTATTTTCATGAATAGAAGAAAATTTTAATAATGATTGCACAATAAAGGCATTTAAAAATAGATATTTCATCAGCAGGAATTTAATCAGATAGTATAAACAAACATTTCATCAAACTATGTGTTAGTTAAAATATTCCATTAAATGGTATTTAGTGCTCTAGTAAACATTTAAAAATACATTTAGAAACCAATAAATTGAATTAAAATATTTTTAGATGTCGTATTTCATGCCAAAAGAAAACAACTTTCAGATGAATGTTCACAGTAAGTAGTGAACTGACATCAGGAGAACACCACACTAAGGGAAAACTTTTCAGTTCTATTAAGGAGCTAAAAGTTATTTCTGCTAAAGTCCACCTTTTACACTTTCATAAGTAAAGGTCTTCTAAGAAATCTCTATGTTGCTTTTTGGTAAAAGTAGACTTTACTGTTTGCAGTTGTCTTGGTTTAGGACAAATTTAGAGAGGAAATTTCCAAAGGGGTCCCTCTAGAAAGCAAATTCAAGCAGCCCCTTCCCCCACTCAGGACTAAAATCTTTGAGAGAAGTGGAAAAAACTGTTTAAGAAGCAAAGTACTCACAAACATGAAAAAATGAATAAAATGAAACAATGGAACCTCTCATTGTTCTGAGGAAATGGGAAATTCAGAGAGAGTCCTTCTATGGGGTGTAGCTTGGCTCATTCAGTCTCTTATCAGTCCCTGCTGTGCAGGAAAATGCCACATCCTGGACCCTCGTGGGCCACAGGAATGAGCTCCTGGTGTTTTTCTGGGTTTTCATTTCAGAGCAGGACTGATCAGTTCCAAGAAAAAGAAAAGCCACAGTCCAGGGGACTTCTGTGCCTCAGCCAGCTAAAAACTAACAAAAAGCAAAGGAGAGTTCTCTCCTGCTCCCTGTCTGTGCTGCAGACAACATGCACAGAGAGAAAGAGAGGTGAAGCTATCTCATCTCTATGGTTTTGAATACAGCTGCAAAAAAACAAATTCCACTGCTTTTCCTTCTCCCCACTTTCACACTCAGATCTAGTTGTAAAGGTGCAGAACTTCTGGGCTAAAGAGAATGATGGGGATACTGGCATCATAAAGTCACTCCAGGACAGCAGTATGTACACAGTAGGTTTACCAAGAAATGCTGTTTATGTTCCTTAATTTCTAAAAGAAACCTCCACATGCCCTTATTCTCTGCTACCTCAGAATATATGTTGCATTGCTTCAGAAGACGGAGGAGGAGATTGAAGAAATACAGTAAAGGTTTTCAAGAGGAAATAAGTAATTTTGTGGCAAATTTTGGTATGACTTAAGCAACTTTTTTTTTTAAATTGCTATTATTTGCTAAGGACTGTGCAGACAATGCACAGAGTTAAATGCACTTTATGTTCTTAAAATGCATTTTAAGAACAGTAATATTGAATGTTGTGGATTGCAAAGAAAGATCTTTGGTGTGAGGGAAAATATACAGTTGAAAGAAATTTCAGCTCTGTTAGGTGTCATCCAGTATGAAGTTTGAAGGTATTCCACAGGCAATATAATGACCCTGGAGGGGAACAGCAGGGGATGGTGTTGAGGGGCATAATCAGCCTAAAACAGTTACATAAATAGAACATATTAAGAGCTAGACCATACATTTTTTTTGTTTAAATTATAAGTATAAAGCTAACAAAGATGCAGTCCTAAGCTATTTATATAGGTTTAACTACATCACAATTGCAGTTAGCAGTTCAGGACTTGGACCCCTGCCATCTGTAATTAGCTCTTCGCAATATCCTGCCAAAAAACAGCTCTGGTAGCCTGAAAGAGGCAGAGTTGTCTGAATGATGCCTCCACTTAGCAATGCAACCCTAAAGGGGCTGGAGTTGCACTGGATACCCTGCATAGGAGCAAGCCAGGAGTAAGAGGAGAAACAAATCAGGAGCTTGCTCCACCCTTTCAGACTTGCAAACACACACTGCATGTTCTTTTATGTAGCCAGCACACAGAGGGTTATAATCTCTGTCAGCCTCTACATTTCTCCTGAAAATTCAGGCTGTCAGAATTCCTGCACACCTGAAAAAGAGAAAGTGAGCTTTATTCCATGAGTATATTTTTTATTCCATGAGTATGAGTTTTATTAGTAGTATGTTCTTTGCTGCAGTGTGTTTTCTTTAGTTTTTA
>WBNQ01070167.1:0-61844 GCA_013401375.1 Spizella passerina | reverse complement strand
GTCTCCTCTCTAGTACTGAATATATAGTTATTTTACACTTCAACTCTTTAAAAAATAGCTTTCTGGAATATGTTCCAAAAAATTTCCAGACCTTTGTCAGAATCCTTTTTCAAGTTTCTCTTTCATTTTTTTCTAATAGGACTTTCCTGGAAGAAAATATGGGATTTTGAAAACAAATTTTAAAATAATTTGAAACATCATTCTGATCAAATCTTTAACCACAGTATCAGTAGAAACAGGCACAGGGAATGCCAAGGAAAATGGATTATGTTAATTAGGTTAACAATTTTTAATGGCAAATTTTGTTTCAGGGAGAAAAGGTAATTTTTTTTAAAAAGAGCATTTTGTGCAAAATATTTCAAGCACTCTATAAAAACAAAAAAGACTAGATATTTCCTATAAAACAGTTCTTCACTGTAAGATGATGAATAACTTCAATATTACAGCTATCCATAATAAAATGTTTATTTGTCAGGCTTGATACATTTTGTAACAGATTCATTTATACACAAATACATAGGTTTTAGTGGAAAGAAATCTATATTGATATTTTACTTGGCATATACTGATTGTTTTCTAATATGCAAACAACTCGAATTGCTCGATGAAGAGTTCAGCTGTTGGGAATCTGAAAAGCAGAGGGCATTTTCGACCAGGAGTTCAGCATGTGCAGCTGTCAGACTTGATATCCCTGAATTTTAGGTGAATTGGAGCACCTCGTTCCTCTGGAGGTTGTTCTAAAGGGGACTAATGTCTTTTGGGAGCCAAGCCCTAGGGAATAAAGGGCAGAGAGCAGGAGAATAATTTATGCAAAAGAACCTTCTGTCGAGATTGGAATAGAAAATTACACTTCTTTAATGACAAGCTTTTTGTAAAATACGGGGAGCTGCAGGGAAGGATATTATTCTGTTTTCTTTCTTTCTGTACAGTGGAAAATAAGAAGTGTCACAGTGAGTTATCATGTGCAGTGACCAGTAATGCTCCTGTTTAGTGTACAATTGCCTGCCACATTACACACAATCACATGTGTTGTTATTATATTAACTGGGTTTATATACTGCTCACCTGAGTTCACCTGGCAGGGCTTGCCTAATTACAGTACAAAGAAAGAAGGTCTTTTGGCTAAGGGAGGTTGCTTGTAAATTTGATTTTTCCCCATTTAAAATCATGGGATCTCAGGGACAAAAAAACCAAGAAAACAAAACAAAACAAACAAAGAAAAAACCTCCCAACTTTGTTAAATCTAACACTTCCTTCAAAACCTACCAGAAGTCAGATCCAGCACTCCTTCGTGCCAGTCTGGTGGATGCTGGATTAGACCCTGACCTCCCTTGCCTCCCTTGCAGGATCAGCAGACAGAGCTGTATTTGAGCAAACCAAAGGAAAGCTGCAAATTCCACAGCAAAGCTGTGGTTATTGGGGTGCTGCATAGCTCTGACTGCAATTTTGATAGCACAGCAATAAATAAATATGAGCAAATTAATTTGCAGTAATTGACAGAACAATTAGCAAAGCTGCAGTTGCAGAGTCTTTATTCTTGGTGGCAACAGAGCCCAAAGTCACTTTTAGATCTCAGGTTTAATTTGCAACTAAAGAGAGACTCCTTTGTGTGCAGGAGGCACACAATTTTCTGGGAAGTCACTAAGATACAGTAAATGTGGAACCCAATAATACTATTTCTAGAGCTCCTTTTCAGAACAAAACTGCACTTTCACTGCAGTAAGAAATGCTGAAAAGGGGCATTCTGGATCTGAGCTGCAGTTCAAGCTTTGTGGGACAACAAGAAAAGCAAAAATGAGCTTGGTGATGCAGTACTTGCTGGGAATCAATATTCAGTTCCTGCTGTGCACACTGTGAGTGTGTGCTGATGGCAGCTCCCTGAGCTGGCCACCACTCCCTGCCCTGTGATCCACAAACCCCACCCCAGCCTGGGAGAGACAGAGCAGCCCCAGCTGCCCCTCAAGAGCAAGCACTCACGGTAGGAAGGGCAAAGGAATCTCTTCCCACTGAGCATGGGCTTTATCACACTTCTAAACACCAGGAACACAGGCTGTGAAATGTATTGGAAAATGCCAGGAAACAGAAATGCAGAGCAATCAATGTTTTCAGTCCTGTATCCCCCAGAATTAAATGTGGTTGGCAATTTCCACACTGCAAAGGAACCTGTCATGGTTCAGTTCTGTGGCAATGGTGCTTTGGCCAGAGCCCAGATAAGCTGGAGCTCAGTCTCATTTCTCCTGTGAGCAAGTACTGCATGTGAGGACACTCACTTTCCAAGATCTTCTCCAGTTATATTCTCTCTGCTCAGCAAATGTCAGATGCAGCTCTGCCAGTGTTGTCACTGAGGCATTTTTGGTTTATCTTCAGAGGGCAGCTGAGGAAAGGGACAGGCAAAATGTTGGACAGGAATAGGAGGTATAGAGGAGGTGAAAATCCTGATGACCTGAAGGGAGTCTGGGAGAAGCAGAAGTGGCCATTGGATTCTGTTGCCTAGCAAGGAGCCCTTACCTGCATTTTTCCCAGGTCTCTGTTGTCTGGTCCTCTGGCTCCTGCTGTGCAGCTCTGGCTTAGCAGCAGGGCAGAGCCTCAGCCAAGTGCCCTGGCTCCCTGAAGTGTTGACTGGTTTGTGTTTCCAAGTGTTACTTTAAGAAACCCAGAGAAGCTGAAGTGTGAAAGTTTTATGTTACATGAGAGAAGAGGTCGGCAGGCATCTCAGGAAAGAAACACTGAGTGTGTTTTATTTCCAAAGCTGATGGTGACACCTCCAGAGCCCCCCTTGCAGCAGGGGGCTTTGACCTGGGGTTCTTCAAGAAGAGAAGAGGGAATAAGCAAATGTGAATTTTTAGTTTGCTACAAAATTTTGAGTTTCCAGCAGTCAAGATGGATTTTGGAAAGGTCTTTTCATCCAGTGCTGTTGAGTGTGCACACAAGGTTTAGCATGAGCTTCAGCTGTCTTCAGTGAGGTGT
Organism: Spizella passerina; assembly: GCA_013401375.1. Taxonomy (NCBI): domain Eukaryota; kingdom Metazoa; phylum Chordata; class Aves; order Passeriformes; family Passerellidae; genus Spizella; species Spizella passerina. Next base: position 58,877 of record WBNQ01070167.1, on the reverse strand, counting down.
AAAAGATGGGATGTCTCTCTTATGTGACAAGCAGTGATGAAATGTTGTGTTTGGCCCTTCAGGCTGTGAAATGGGTAACCTGGTTTATAGTGGAGTCAGGTAGAGATACTCTATCACAAGGTGGGTAACCCATCCCTTCCACCTCATTATTGTCCTAACACCCCTGGGAAAGTGTGCTGGCCACCTCAACTTTACCCAAACTCCTTCATTTAAGGTGAGGACTGATGCAAGGGAGTATGTTAGATTTGACTGTCTTTGGTGGCTAATACTTGGCTTGGAAACAGCCAGGTTGTGGGTTTGATCCCTGTATGGCCACTCACCTAAGAGCTGGACTCAATGATCCCTGTTAGTCCCTTCCAACTCAGAATATTCTGATTCTGTGATCTGTCAGAGCTACTTCCACATCCCTCTCCCTGCAATGCTTAGGGACCACCTCTGAGGTAGCACCTTCCCTCCTGCAGGAGTGGCTGAGAGAAGAGCCAAAGTGTGAAAGGAGTGGCAACACCTGTACCATTGTTTCATGCTTGTTTTTTTCTTTTAAACATAGCTCTAATTTTTGAGGAAAGTCTTTGCAAAACAGCAATTCAGTGTTTTGAATACCTAACAGAGCTTTGGTGGCTATTGGTGCTACTCTTTCTAAGTGTAGCAGGTTCTGCAGCCTGAGGAGGCCTGAGCTTGCTTTTGGTGAAATTCTTCCCTCCCACCATATTCTCTTCAACATTTGTCTGGATTGCAAAATACTCAGATGAATTAATACTGGGCCCAATCCAACACCCACCAACTCAGCAAAGAACCAACCACCTCTCCATCTTCCCTGGGGACAGCTCAGCTCTTGTTTGAAATTATTGTCAAGTCATCCTAGCACCTTGTTCTTGTGGAGGACACAGCTTGTTTGCTGGACAATGGAAACCGAGGAAAATATTGCACAAAATCAAGAAGTTTTTTTCCTCTTCTAATAAATGCCAAATCTGGCATTTCTTAGCCTCCCTTTTCTCCATCTTGTGCTGTCACTGGTCACAACAAGCTCCTGAACNCCAGCTGCCCCTCAAGAGCAAGCACTCACGGTAGGAAGGGCAAAGGAATCTCTTCCCACTGAGCATGGGCTTTATCACACTTCTAAACACCAGGAACACAGGCTGTGAAATGTATTGGAAAATGCCAGGAAACAGAAATGCAGAGCAATCAATGTTTTCAGTCCTGTTTCCCCCAGAATTAAATGTGGGTGGCAATTTCCACACTGCAAAGGAACCTGTCATAGTTCAGTTCTGTGGCAATGGTGCTTTGGCCAGAGCCCAGATAAGCTGGAGCTCAGTCTCATTTCTCCTGTGAGCAAGTACTGCATGTGAGGACACTCACTTTCCAAGATCTTCTCCAGTTATATTCTCTCTGCTCAGCAAATGTCAGATGCAGCTCTGCCAGTGTTGTCACTGAGGCATTTTTGGTTTATCTTCAGAGGGCAGCTGAGGAAAGGGACAGGCAAAATGTTGGACAGGAATAGGAGGTATAGAGGAGGTGAAAATCCTGATGACCTGAAGGGAGTCTGGGAGAAGCAGAAGTGGCCATTGGATTCTGTTGCCTAGCAAGGAGCCCTTACCTGCATTTTTCCCAGGTCTCTGTTGTCTGGTCCTCTGGCTCCTGCTGTGCAGCTCTGGCTTAGCAGCAGGGCAGAGCCTCAGCCAAGTGCCCTGGCTCCCTGAAGTGTTGACTGGTTTGTGTTTCCAAGTGTTACTTTAAGAAACCCAGAGAAGCCGAAGTGTGAAAGTTTTATGTTACATGAGAGAAGAGGTCGGCAGGCATCTCAGGAAAGAAACACTGAGTGTGTTTTATTTCCAAAGCTGATGGTGACACCTCCAGAGCCCCCCTTGCAGCAGGGGGCTTTGACCCGGGGTTCTTCAAGAAGAGAAGAGGGAACAAGCAAATGTGAATTTTTAGTTTGCTACAAAATTTTGAGTTTCCAGCAGTCAAGATGGATTTTGGAAAGGTCTTTTCATCCAGTGCTGTTGAGTGTGCACACAAGGTTTAGCATGAGCTTCAGCTGTCTTCAGTGAGGTGTAAAAGATGGGATGTCTCTCTTATGTGACAAGCAGTGATGAAATGTTGTGTTTGGCCCTTCAGGCTGTGAAATGGGTAACCTGGTTTATAGTGGAGTCAGGTAGAGATACTCTATCACAAGGTGGGTAACCCATCCCTTCCACCTCATTATTGTCCTAACACCCCTGGGAAAGTGTGCTGGCCACCTCAACTTTACCCAAACTCCTTCATTTAAGGTGAGGACTGATGCAAGGGAGTATGTTAGATTAGACTGTCTTTGGTGGCTAATACTTGGCTTGGAAACAGCCAGGTTGTGGGTTTGATCCCTGTATGGCCACTCACCTAAGAGTTGGACTCAATGATCCCTGTTAGTCCCTTCCAACTCAGAATATTCTGATTCTGTGATCTGTCAGAGCTACTTCCACATCCCTCTCCCTGCAATGCTTAGGGACCACCTCTGAGGTAGCACCTTCCCTCTTGCAGAAGTGGCTGAGAGAAGAGCCAAAGTGTGAAAGGAGTGGCAACACCTGTACCATTGTTTCATGCTTGTTTTTTTCTTTTAAACATAGCTCTAATTTTTGAGGAAAGTCTTTGCAAAACAGCAATTCAGTGTTTTGAATACCTAACAGAGCTTTGGTGGCTATTGGTGCTACTCTTTCTGAGTGTAGCAGGTTCTGCAGCCTGAGGAGGCCTGAGCTTGTTTTTGGTGAAATTCTCCTTCCCTCCCACCATATTCTCTTCAACATTTGTCTGGATTGCAAAATACTTAGATGAATTAATACTGGGCCCAATCCAACACCCACCAACTCAGCAAAGAACCAACCACCTCTCCATCTTCCCTGGGGACAGCTCAGCTCTTGTTTGAAATTATTGTCAAGTCATCCTAGCACCTTGTTCTTGTGGAGGGCACAGCTTTTTTGCTGGACAGTGGAAACCGAGGAAAATATTGCACAAAATCAAGAAGTTTTTTTCCTCTTCTAATAAATGCCAAATCTGGCATTTCTTAGCCTCCCTTTTCTCCATCTTGTGCTGTCACTGGTCACAACAAGCTCCTGAACCAGATGGCCCCAGCTCGGATTGATCTGGTGGCTCCTGCTCACCTAAGGCCACTTGGGGAGGCTGAAACAGCAAGAAAAAGAAAACAAACCTGAGAAGGATCTGTCCTGAAGGAAACATCTCAGTCAGGGCTGCGGGTGCTGGAGCCGATCTGGGACACGGGATGTGACACGGGCTGGGATGCGGGATGAGGGATAAGAGATGCGGGCTGCAGGATGTGGGATGCGGGATACGGGATACGGGGATAAGGGATGAGGGGTGAGCCGGGTGATGCTCAGGGCAGTCTCAGCCTCCCGCAGAGCCCCGGCGCGGGGGCTGCGCTGGCCGGGCTCGGGGCAGGGCGGTCCGAAAGCAGCGGGGGCTCGGGGGCGGCCGAGCCCGGCTATAGATGGCGCTGGCAGCCCAGGAACGGCCCCGCCGGAGCGGCCCCGGCCCCGCTCCGCAGCCACCCCCGCCCCCAAACGTGCCGCTGAATTATGGATAGGTTTTAATAGATTGTGTCACACATCTGAAGTTATAGGGATTTGATATAAACCCACCATGCAGTAATTATGAGTGTAAAATACATTTGGGGGAAAACATTTTGCGGAGTTGCCAAGACTAACAGCTTACAAATAAAGCCCCGTTCCTGCTCCGGCCCCCGAGCTACGCCCTGGAGAATTTGCACATGCATTTGAAATGAAACAATCCCCGTATCTCTGTGTTTACTAGTGGTAAAAAAAAAATAAATCCCAAACCCCTTCCTTCCACAGGTCCTCCTATAAATGTGTTCCTGGCACTGGGTGCTTTGCAGGCAGAAAGAGGCTGCTGGTCTTTAACGTGAAATAATGTAAGGTTTTTAAGGAAAAAGTTGGCTGTTAGAATTAATTGGTGTCTTATTTTTTCCGGCTGGAGCTGCTGTTTGCAAGTGAGGGCCACATGAGCAGTAGAAAACTGCTTGGAAAAGTGGGATTGTGAGCAACTCCATCAGCATTATACTAGCAAAGAGGTGAGGAGCTGGAGAGACTGGAGAAGTAGAAGGTAAAGAGGGAGAGAAACAGACAGGACCTCTGAGAAAGTTTTAAAATTAAAAGAAAGTTGGGGAAAAAAAAGAAAAAGAAAACTGGCATGTGCAGCCATATTTTTGGAGATGTGCAATGAGAAAAAGTTTAAAACCACAGGTAGACAATATCCCACAGTGATGAAGAACTTGGGTTTGGAATGGGACCACACTTGTGTTTTGTGTCCTCAGGGTTTCCTTCTCCAGACTTGCCAGTACATGTCACAGTTACATCTAGGGATGCTCATCCATGGAGCAGTCTGAAACCTGCCTGCACCTTATTTTTGCAGTTCAAGCAGGACTTCAGTGGTGCCCAGGCAGGAATTCCCATCAGACTCCTCTTGTTCCCAGTGCTGGGGTTTGGCCATTCAAAGTAAAACATGAGCATGTGCTTCAACACACTTCTTACAAAATGAATGCATCTTTAAACAGAAAACGACCTGTTTGTTGCAACATGTTCAATAGTCAGTTTCTGGCACATTTGTACCTTGTTCCCAATATATTAAACTGCCTTCTTTTCCAATAGGAAATGAAGGATTTCTACAAGGATGCCAAATCCTCCCTGCCAGAGTTCTATTTCTTCCCACACTATTTGCTGTTGGAGGAGGAGGGGAGGAAAAAAAAGAGAAAAGAAAAAAAAAAGGAAAAAAAAGGAGATGGGAGTCAGATGGACTCAGAGCAGGAGCTGAGAGTGTTTTTTCTGGCCAACACACTTAGTGTTGCTGGTGCATTTTCTGCTTCCTTGAAAGGCCAGTGGGGGGGAAAAAAGAGATTAAGGTCATCAAGATAATACAAAGAATATTCAAACTGGAAGCAGAGGGGAAATATAGAAGGTCTGTTTTTCCAATAGTAAGTAATCAGAGTACAGGAGGATGTAATTTGCAGATTAGGAAAATGAACAAAGACTATAAAATTAACTTTATGACAGAGAGGAGAACAGTCCATTTGAAGGGGGGAATAAACTAACCTCCATAAAGCTTTATGGCTGATACAATCAGTATGTTGTTTTAAACTAAATAGGAAATATCAGCAAGTAATCAACCATGGGGCAGTCTTCAAGCCCTGGTTGTGTTGTAATCTGGATTTGATGTGACACACAGCCCAAGAAGATTTTTTGAGGCAGTGAAACCTTCACAGATTCCCAGTGCTGGCTCTGTGGGTGCACTTGGAGGTGGGGAGCAGGAAGGGAATGCAAATGTGAGCCAAACCTGTGGCTGACAGCTGTCAATCACCCATCCTCCCTTCCTCTGGTGCCTCTTTTCCAAGCAAACAAAGCCCAACCCTCTAAATGTGCTTCCTCCACAACGAAATCAAATTGTCTCTCATGCTCCTGCCAGCCTGGGAGCAGCTCAGGGGGTGGATCAGAAACGAGAGGCTTTAATTAGCAAGGGGACTGCAGGTTAGTGACAGAGCAGGTTGCTATAACAGGGACCCCCCATCTCAGGGTGATAGAAACTCTGCTCAGCTCGTTGCAGGAGAAACCAGCACATCCAAGGAAAATCTCCCTTTTTCCTCACAAGAGGAACTGTTGTCTTCCCTTGAATTGGTAAGAATTGAGCTCCTGGTCTGATCTGAAAGAATGGTGTCAAACTGGAGGAGAAAGATTTTTCTGACATAATTTTATATATCATCCTAATTTTTATTCTGTTCACTTTCATTCTTATTTCTCCTTCAACTATTTTTTTAATGTGAAAAGAGGGCAAAAGACTCACATTTGGTGCATTTTGTTGTACGTGCTATTCATGCCTGTTAGTAAATTTTCCAGTAGCCTATGAACCCACCTTGAGTTTTATGGGACTCCAATGCAAGCCCTCGGAGGAACTGTAACTCCAGAGCCACATTCTCAAATGGACAATTCTCTTGTTTCTTTTCTATTCCATTTTCCAGCAGAGAGGAAAATACACAAAGCAAATAAACAAATACATTAAAAAAACCAGCAAACCAAGTGAGGGGCTGACTGTCCTCTTGAGAAATTCAAAGTAAATAATTAGGAATAGATCCAAAGGTTTTAATGAAGCTGCCTGGATGTAAAACTGCTGTCAGTTCAGCATAAACCTCCCAGGCTACTTAAAAAGGAGGAAAAACAAGTTTGCTCAGGAAGCAAGTTTGCTCCAGGACAGAATTCTACTTGTTTGTGTGACACAGATCCCACCACGAGATGTTCAAATTTAAATCATTTTTTTCTTTTTATTTAAATCAATGTGCCTGATTGTGAGTGTTATACTGCCATTCCTGGAGTCTGTATTCTCTCTTCAGAAACAGAGAGCAAAACTCCATAGGCCTGGGAAAGGTCAAGCGGCCTCAATAAAATACAAACAGACTCAAATTGTTACTCAAACAATACCACACAAAAGTATAAAAATCGTGAAGAATTTAAGAGTTCTTTTAATAAGAATGGGAAGGTTCTGTTCCCAACAATGTTTTTTTTTTCAATTTGCTTTATATTTTATTATCCATAGAGTCTTTCTTTAGGTGCTAAAAGCACAAGGTTTAGAAACTTTGTGCAAACTTCAGTTTTCTTTAAATTTAGGTTTTGGTTTTTGCAAAGCAGTTTTCTTCAGTTTTGTGAGTCAGATCAATTGAAATTCAGGAAAAATCTTTCCCTGGGAAATTTTGAATTTCCTCATTAAAGAAGAATACCTCAAACAAACATTCAGCAAGCTCTGTGAAATCCTATTTCACTCATCAGGGAAAAAAAGGTACAAAAAAAATAACGTGCCTTTGAAAACATGCAGCCTGCTTTCTTTGTGCAAAACTTTCAACATTTGTGGGGCTATATTTAGCATTAAGAACTTGATTTTTGTCTCCTTGAAGTCTCAGTTAAAAATTCAGAGCCACTTTTATGGCAGAGATTGTGAAGCTTTGTTAGTTGTGTTTCATTAAACGACCGTGCTTGTCACATGCATGAGCATCTTACTCCTCTAATGGGTTGCCCTGCCCCTTGTGATTAACAGGAGGAAGGAGTTTGATATATTTCTCAAAAAGGCTGTCCTAAGTGAGCCAAAATAAAATGAATTCTCTGATATGCAAGAAGTTAAATACTTTTAGACTGCCTTGGCTCGGGATCTGACATCTTTTACTAACACTTATTCTTAGGTGGAATCAGTAGTCAGAGACCTCAGAGGCGAGGGCAAGATTTCAAACCAGATTTATGCTCTTGAGCACTTTTAGAGCTGTGTGTGTGTATACACACATCTATCACTGCAGTTATAGCCCATCCTGTAGCTATCTGGGAGACTCCAGCTGCAACCCTTCCGAATGCCACGTGCTCCTCAGTGCTTTCCACCTTCATAGCTCCCCTGGGACTTAGGGAAGTGTTATTTTCCCCATTTTACAGATGGAAACTGAGAGGTTCATGGGCAAGTAGGAAGATCGTGACAGTGTAAGGCATTAAGCACAACACATCCTTGACAAAAGCTGTGCACTGAACAAGGAGTTCAGTGATCCCAACCATGGGGTGTCCTCAGTTTGAGGTAAGAAAGCTCAAATTATACCAGACCTTGTCACAATGAACAGCAGGGTCAGATGCCCCAAAACCCAGCACTCCCTTACTAGGAATGCTCCTTCCAAGGGAGCTTTGGGCCTTGGGAATGTGCTGTAGAGGAGGAAAAGGAAGAACTCAGTGTCCCAGAATTAAGAGCCTAACTCTGCTTGGGGCCTGGATGTGCAGAGGGATGGGGTCAGGCCAGATGCTGCTGGTTCTGCTCTTATTTGCTACTTTTGGAGGAGGCAGGCAGCAAATTGCAGCTGTGAAATTGCAGGGCTGGGCAGGCAGAGCTCACTGCAGTGAGCAATTTGACAATTATAAAATGTGACTTTGTCCTTGGTGGGACACTGCTGTGAGCCCATTTTATTCTGAGGTAAAGATCACATCTGTCAGGGTTCATCTCCTCTTCACAGGTCCTTTGGACACTCATGCAGTGCCAACTTGTCCTGTGCAGGGGGAGAATTGGCTCCCAGCACATCTGTATCCCAAACTGGTGCTAGCAGATATCTCCTGGTGCAGGCACTCTCTGCACAGCTTGGGTTACACAGATCTCATCCTGCAGGGTTATGTGTGGGATAGCAGCACTTAAACCTCTTTGGGCACCAGTCAGCCCTGCACTTCCTCCAGGCTTGAAAGGAAAAAGCCATTTCAAAGCCAAGATTTTAGGAACAAAAGTGAACCTCTTAATTGCATTTTTCACTCAGGAATGTGAAGGAATCACTGTGAACCTTGAAAGTTTGATATGTACCAGACCAGTAAATAGATTTGGCTTTGTTTTTTTAATGTTTTGCATACTTTGTTTTTCAAACTTTCACCAGCTCTGCTTTGTTTCAGTTAATGAAATTCTTCTATTGCAGCGCTGGGACTTTTAAAGCATTTTCGTAACCTCCTGTCTTGGTCTCCAAGGTATAAACATTATTTTATAATTAGCCTTCACAACTATGTTATACATTTGAAAAGGAGGAAAAAAAATGTTTTTCCCCCATTTTTATATAGGGGAATTACAGTTTCTATCTGGGGACTGAAAGAATGTGCGTGTATGCGCGCGCAGAGGAGAGAGAGAGAGATTCAATCTGCTAAAATTTCATCTCCTGCCAGTTACACATGAAATCATCGTTTAGGAGAGAGAGTGGGAAATTACTGAGTGCATTAGAAAAATCCTCACTCTATCCTTAATGAAACAACACTAAAAGTGATGGGAGAGGGAAGACTTAGGGACATTTGTGTTCTACCAAGAAAACGTGGGGATGGAACATTGACTTTTTGCCCCCTGTTATGTAACTTGGCATCAGGCTCTCAGTAGCTGATCCTGATGGGAACTAATTTGTCTCTTGCCCTTATTCCTGCCAATCCCCTATGGTGTTTTCTTATGGCCACTTCATATCAGAATAAAGCTGTCACCAAGGTAACCACATGTGCATATGCACAATCGTGTACACACACTGTGTAATTAAGTCCAAGTGTAAATAATAATATTCACCATACTGTGCAGCTCTGATGTGCTCCAGGAGCCCTCACACTGTGCTTTTGGTGAAGGCTTGGCCTCACAGCTTTCCATGATGGGGAAACTGAGTCACAGGGGAGGCTGGGAGCCTCCCAGACACAGGGAGAGGCAGTGCATCCATCAGCTTCCTGCAGTGTGGGGATAGCACACAGCTTTTTCCATTGGTACCACTTATTATTGCAGACACTGATCTTTAAACTCAGGTCCTCTGAAGTGTTCCTGCCAGGTTTATTCTCATCCAGGCTTTGTGTAATTACTTGTAGACAGAAAAACTTCTCCTCCACCCAGCCCAGGACGGTTGCACATGGACTTGTGTAAGGATCTTTGCCTTGACTTCAGTAAAATTTGGATCAAGTCCCAAAATTTGGATCAAGCAATCTCTCCAGCCTTTGCAGCAGGGAACAGCCCCACACGAAGGGAAGCTGCCTTGAACCATTTTTGAAGTAGTAGTCTCTGTGCTGTAATAAATTTTCAGGATGTTTTCAACAGAGAGAATAAATCCGTAGGAGAGATGCCTTAATGGATTTTGAATTTTCTAACAAGGAATGTGCCAAGTCTTTTCCAATAGAAAAGTACCCTTGAATCTTTCATTCAGGTATGTGACAGGTCCTTGAATTACGGTGCATTTCCAAAGGTTTGGTTGTTTTGGGTTTTTTTTCCTCTGGAGGAAGATGCTCATCCAAAGCCTAACCTAGAGGGAAGCTTTTACAGAAAAAAGAGCAATCCAAGGGAGGGGAGGAAGTAGGAATCAAGTGGTTAATTTCTGTTTTCAGCAATCTCATAGGAAAAAATCCATGTGAGCATGGCAAAATATTAGTCTATGTCTTTTGAAAGGCTCCAAAAGATCTGTGTGAAGCGTGCAGTTAAGTGGGAAGGATACAGGTGTTTTCAGAGCTCTTGCAGCCTACGAGCAGGCCTGGGGCAAACCTGAGCACACGGAATAATGTAACGAGAAACATCCCCCGTGCTTCAGTGGGAAAATGCAAATAGGCTCATCTCCTCTTTTGAGGAGGGCTTCAGATAAGGCACTCCTGCAGCCAAGGAGCCTGTTTGGTGTCTTCCCTGCCTGGAATAATGCGGTGGGAGGGAGTGAGGGGCACACACGGAGCTGCGGCATGAGGATGGGGATGTCCGAGGGTGCAGCCAATGCCCCTCTCTCTGCTCCACTCATCCACAAGATTTGTCAGCTGCCAGCTTTGCTCTGCCTCTCTTTGTCCCTGCCAGCACCCTGAGTGCCCACGCTGAGCTGCTGCCATTTGGGGGCTGCTGGAACTTGAGGAGGAGTAGCCCAAGGAGAGGTGCAGCAGAATGCCAGTCACAGAATGAAGAATCTGAGCTTTGCTGGGGCCTGGCTGCCTCCTGCTCCCCCCTCCTCCAGCCACATCCCCTTCAAGGAAAGGCTCTGGAAGACGTTTTGATTTCATTTTGCAAGTAGTTTGCTAAAAACATTTCTTTCCAGCCTTTTCTCTCAGTTTGCTGTTTTTTTTGCTAGTTCAGCCTTCAGAAGAAACAACAAGTTTCTTTTTTTCCTGTACCTGTAAAGAGTAATAATTTTTCAAAAGTTTAGGCAGGATCCAATGGCATGAACTTCATTGCAAGAGCTGAAATGGGTAGGGAGCTTTTCTGAAAAACCTAGTCCCAGCTAGGACTGCTGAGCTATGCAGGTAACCAGCAAATAATTAAGGCTAACAGAAATTCAGCACCAGTTGGGTGACAGAATTCCCTTCCCACCAAAGAAAATCCCAGAAGAAAAGAAGATTATTTTAATTATGACAGGGTTTTTTTTTTTTTCAGAAGGTTTACAAAGTATTCCCCCTTCACCTCTCACTGAATAATTTTAATGACTCTTGGAAAATGTCAATTGCCATCAATTCTTGGTTATGCTTTCTAATTCTTTTTTTTTTGTTGTTGTTATTAAAGTTTTGTAATATTGTATAATCCATGACTGTGGATATCAAAGTAACATGGATATCAAGCATTACCATGTTTTAAAAACTCCAGCTCCAGGAATCATGTAAATTCCTGCTTTTGTGGCAAAGGAGAAGAAAAATATCCAGGCAGGTGGGAGAACTCTGGTCGATCTTAGTGCAGCCTTAAATAAATGCACAAAAGGATTCTAAATATTTTGAATTCTATTTTTTCAAGCAAAGCTGATCAGATCTGAGCACCTGATTTGCAGTGCCTGAAGACTTGAGCTTGGTTCTGCATTGACTGTGATATAATTTTTATCTACTAGAGTAGAGAAAGGATAGAATTCAGTTTGCCTAACTAGATGTTGATGTCTTTCATAAAAAAAAAAGGACTTACTATTTAGGGCTGTTCAGTTAGTTTACATAGCAGCTCTTCTATTTTTAAAAGTTAAAATATTTTTCATACTTCTTTAAAAACAAACTGTTCAGTAACCAACCAACAGTCCAGTAATAGAATTAATTTCAATAGATATATCAAAGAGCTAAAAGAAAATGGTGTTTCCTTATATCTTTTCCATAAGTTTTCATCTGCTTCCGTAAGTTTTCATTTGCTTCTGAAATATAGAAAAATCAAAATTATAACTGGCATTCACAAGCCAATTATTGAACTCAACAGCCTAATTCTGAATTTTCACTGATTTAATTAAGAGCAACATTTGGGCCTAGCTAGAAGCAATAATAAGTGCTTCTTCATTAGGTGTTTTCAGTGTAATTTCTTAAGGGAAAAGATAGATGCTTCTAAATCTGTCATTTGGTGAACTGTTCTGTGTAATATATTAGAGCCATTGATTAGAGTAATATGGCAAAAAGCAAAGCCTGATCGATCATCCATGCAGTCAATGGGTGTCTTTGATTAAGTCCAAAAAGAGCAATATAAAATCACAGTAATTCCAGGCAATATAGAGACACAGTCTTGCTTTGCATCCCTAATTCCACTCCAGGGTCTGTCAGCACCTAATCTGGATTTCCTGGGGAGCAGCAATTCCATCTCACCAAGGCTTTTGAGGTTGCAACACTTCCCTTTTTTGTTCTGCAGAGGAATGAAAAGCAAGCAAGTTAAAGTCAGATGCACACACTGAGTTCTGCTGAGGCACTTGTTGGTGGCTGTTAAAGGGCAGGGCCGTTTGTGCAGTGACTCAAATCTCTGCCTGTTGTGGGCAACCAAGCCTTGAAGTCTTGGTCTTCACCCCTCCCAAAGTGACCTGGAGCTCAGGACCCCCAGTGCTGCATCTCCAGGAAACATTTTGGCTCCTGTGCCAGTGCTGGCACCCCTGCACCTCATTCTGCACTGGCAATGCCATGGCTGGCTCCTGCTGAACCCTCCCAGGTGAGGCTGGGGGTCACAGGGGTGTGACATCCACTCCCAGCAGTGATGAGACTTCTTGTTGTCACATAATCAGTTTATCCAACAAAATGTCCAAAATATTTAACCTGGCTGTTTCCTACTCCCTTTCCTGGGTTCAGGCTGCTTGTTTTATATTAGCACTTATATTAACATCATTATCCTTCCCACCAGTGGATAAGTCATGTTTTTTCTTACATGCCAATTGTCCCCATTCCTCATCAAGAGCATCGACACCAATCAGCACTTAGAGGTATTTTCAAACGAGTTAAGTGAATTGGGTGCCTGATTTCCTTTGCTGTTCATTAGGATTAAGCACTTACTTGCCAAGTTTTTGTATATTCTGCTGCATCCTTGACTACCTAAGACCTTTGTAAACTGGTTCCTTAAGCTTTTGATTTGGTGTTTATGTTTTTCTCTAAAGTACAAAATGTTCCCTTCTGTGGAAGCATTGGTATGTGCTGTCTATCTGTCTGGAGATTCTGTGATGAGGAGGGGAGGGAAATAGCCAGTGACAATGATTTCTCTTGCTGATTTTTTTTTCCTCCCCTCACATAATTTAAATCAAAATATCTAAACCTCAGACCTGAAACCAACTTCACAGTCTTACTTTGTATGTAAAAATATTCCATTTAAATCAGCAGTAAAGCTAACATGAAAGTGCCAATAAATAATATATGCAAAGAGTTTTTTTTATCAATATATAAAGAAATGTGGAGTTGTGAAGCTGCTGAAAACAAGCATTAGGAAATGTAATGAAGCAAGAATTAGAACAGCATAGTTCCTCTGGCCATTATAAATGAGAACGCCAGGTACCTGGAGAACAGGAAAACTGATGAGTACAGTCTGTTCAGGAGAGAAGGAGGAAAATTTCCCCCAGGAACACATTTCAAATTACTTATTTATGAACTGATGAACTGGGAGACCACCTATAGAGAGACAGGAGCAAGCAGTCTGCTGCAGACAGCTACAGAACTCCAGCTAATTGTGCTGCTGTTTTCTGTTATAGCTCCTGCTCTCCAGCTGGGCTTCGGAGGCAGGAAATTTAGGCATTGACTAGAAGTTGCACTTTCCCTCCTTCTTGTCGGCATAAATATATACATGTATATTTTAATCTGCTGGAATAATTCAGCAAAGGCCTGGGAAAACAGCTGCTGTCTTTGTCATTACAGTGCTAGGGAGTTTTTGGGGTAGAGCTTCCAAGGGAAAAGTTTTTAGGCATGTATTCATCCCTTGGCAAAGGTGACTCCAAAATTTGGAGATATATGGGCTGAAATTGAAATGTGGAATGTTCTTCTGTTTTTGTCTCTGAACATCACTGTCAGGGTTTTTATCTGCACAGGAAGAGAAACATGCAGGCACAAATCCCCAGTAAATACAATATGTATTAATTGTGTAAATGCACGGGGCTGTGCACACAGACAGACTTCATACAAATTTCCTACATAAATCTCTGCTGGCTGATGTATTTTCTCTCTCCATGTTCACATATACACAAGAATCACAATGATATTTCATTTATCCAAGTGTAGAATAGATCCAGTTTGCTCCATAATACAGAAATCCTGATGTAGCCCAAGTTCTAAGAGCTGTTTAAGGAAAAAGAATAACTTTAGGTGCTTGTTAACAACATCTAATAAGATGGAGAAGAGATAGTTAAATTACTGTAAATATTAAGTGGCTGAAAATTAATTTTCATTGACCTCATCAGTTGAAGCACAGAGATTCTTAATAGAGAATTCATTTTATCAGTTTAGAAAAGAGAATTTAGGTGTCTGGCTTGTAGGAAGTAAAGAGAGACAGAAGAAATTAGCAGAGATCTGTGAGGCTCCAAGATAATTTCCATGGATGGACAGTCTCAGCCTGTGCTGTGGTTTAGCACAGGGGCTCTCCATGGTGGTACCCAGTGATTTGAGTCATGGCTCACTGAAATTCCCCCAGGTGAAGGCTCACATGTGAGACCAGCATGGAGGTTCAATATAGAACAGGGGAACACTGAGCACACAGCATATTTGCCTTCCAGAGGAAAGAAAAGTTGGTTGCCCTTGATGAAATGTGCTTCTTTTTCAGTGAGGTGCTTCCTCCAGGAGTCAGGGACCAGGTGTCCAAAGGGTTGGCAGTTGTGTTGGGATCTCAGGCTGTTCCTGGCATCAGCTAAGGGCCAGCACAGGTCCCAGAGCACTGTCCAGTGTCCTGCCTACATGAACAGCCTCTCTGGATGTTCTCTGCTGAACTCAGCACTGGCTGCAGATTTCAAATGGTTCAGTGTCTGCTGCATTTAGCCCTCTGAAAAATGGTGAAGGCAAAGAGCAAAAGGGTAAGAGATGTCTCTGAGAGAGCAGGATACCATCATTTGCTGTGTACTGCGTATTCAGGTGTGCCTGGTGAATACTGAAACCTGGTAGCTCCAAGAGGTTGAGAAAGAATGTCAAAATTTCAAACCTGCCAAGTACTGAGCAGTGGTTGCAGTGGGAGCTGGGAGTGCTCTCAGGCTGCACAGACACTGATTTCCTTTCTTCTTTCCTGTAGGTACATTGGCAAGTCAATACAGGGGAAATGTGCAATGCTGTTGTGTTGCTGCATGTGTTCCCCGAATAGAGAATGTAGTTTTCCTACCCTGTCATTTATTATGAAATGCTAAGGATGGGACTGGAGTGACACAGTGGATCTATCACTGCTCTTCATTAGGTTTGACACCAAGAACACTTTAGAGTTTGCAGCAATAGGACCTAGAAAAAACTGTTAACCCCAATAAAACCTCTGTTGTAAGGATGTGCAGAGATAAAAGCGAACTTTAACAAAGTGGAAATTTTTATAGCAATGAGACAGAGAGAGAGAGAGAGAAAAGCATCAAGATTTATTGCAAATGACTAGTAGCAAGAGGTCCAAGCATTAGCTAATTTTTATTTGCTTCTTTTATCATAAAATTTTAAACAATCAAAGAGTCAGTGATGGTATTAACACTGCTTCAATGAAGAAACAAATACTTTCATTATTGCTTCTATTCTTTAAAAAAAATCCTTCTGTTAAAATGAATATGGAACAGCGTCACACCTCAGTGAAACTTTTTCCTTAAGTATTCAGAACATTTTGTGAGGCTGATCAATTGGGATTTTTTTTTTAAATACCCGACTTGGTTACACTGGCAGGTATTCACAAGTGACAATTATTTCAACATTAATTTGATAGCTCCCGACAGCCTCGGAGATGGGATAGAATCACCTGGAAGCTGGCATTTTGCATTGTACCATTCTGTCTATATGGGAACTGTCATCTTCCATTCAATATGGGAAATGCTATCTGCATACAGGCTTCAAAAAAGTTATAATTTCTTCTAAGTGATTGAAACTCATAGATCTCTCTCTTTCTCTCTCCCTTTTCAAGCTACACCTGAGAGGTAGCAATGATGACAGGCTGGTTTAACACAGCTCTTGCCAAGATTAAGTAGTTGTCAGACAGATATCATTNCAAAGGCCTGGGAAAACAGCTGCTGTCTTTGTCATTACAGTGCTAGGGAGTTTTTGGGGTAGAGCTTCCAAGGGAAAAGTTTTTAGGCATGTATTCATCCCTTGGCAAAGGTGACTCCAAAATTTGGAGATATATGGGCTGAAATTGAAATGTGGAATGTTCTTCTGTTTTTGTCTCTGAACATCACTGTCAGGGTTTTTATCTGCACAGGAAGAGAAACATGCAGGCACAAATCCCCAGTAAATACAATATGTATTAATTGTGTAAATGCACGGGGCTGTGCACACAGACAGACTTCATACAAATTTCCTACATAAATCTCTGCTGGCTGATGTATTTTCTCTCTCCATGTTCACATATACACAAGAATCACAATGATATTTCATTTATCCAAGTGTAGAATAGATCCAGTTTGCTCCAT
Source organism: Spizella passerina (assembly GCA_013401375.1). Taxonomy (NCBI): domain Eukaryota; kingdom Metazoa; phylum Chordata; class Aves; order Passeriformes; family Passerellidae; genus Spizella; species Spizella passerina. The sequence goes on along the minus strand of WBNQ01070167.1, from coordinate 42,559 downwards.
AATACAGAAATCCTGATGCAGCCCAGGTTCTAAGAGCTGTTTAAGGAAAAAGAATAACTTTAGGTGCTTGTTAACAACATCTAATAAGATGGAGAAGAGATAGTTAAATTACTGTAAATATTAAGTGGCTGAAAATTAATTTCAGATGACCTCATCAGTTGAAGCACAGAGATTCTTAATAGAGAATTCATTTTATCAGTTTAGAAAAGAGAATTTAGGTGTCTGGCTTGTAGGAAGTAAAGAGAGACAGAAGAAATTAGCAGAGATCTGTGAGGCTCCAAGATAATTTCCATGGATGGACAGTCTCAGCCTGTGCTGTGGTTTAGCACAGGGGCTCTCCATGGTGGTACCCAGTGATTTGAGTCATGGCTCACTGAAATTCCCCCAGGTGAAGGCTCACATGTGAGACCAGCATGGAGGTTCAATATAGAACAGGGGAACACTGAGCACACAGCATATTTGCCTTCCAGAGGAAAGAAAAGTTGGTTGCCCTTGATGAAATGTGCTTCTTTTTCAGTGAGGTGCTTCCTCCAGGAGTCAGGGACCAGGTGTCCAAAGGGTTGGCAGTTGTGTTGGGATCTCAGGCTGTTCCTGGCATCAGCTAAGGGCCAGCACAGGTCCCAGAGCACTGTCCAGTGTCCTGCCTACATGAACAGCCTCTCTGGATGTTCTCTGCTGAACTCAGCACTGGCTGCAGATTTCAAATGGTTCAGTGTCTGCTGCATTTAGCCCTCTGAAAAATGGTGAAGGCAAAGAGCAAAAGGGTAAGAGATGTCTCTGAGAGAGCAGGATACCATCGTTTGCTGTGTACTGTGTATTCAGGTGTGCCTGGTGAATACTGAAACCTGGTACCTCCAAGAGGTTGAGAAAGAATGTCAAAATTTCAGACCTGCCAAGTACTGAGCAGTGGTTTCAGTGGGAGCTGGGAGTGCTCTCAGGCTGCACAGACACTGATTTCCTTTCTTCTTCCCTGTAGGTACATTGGCAAGTCAATACAGGGGAAATGTGCAATGCTGTTGTGTTGCTGCATGTGTTCCCCGAATAGAGAATGTAGTTTTCCTACCCTGTCATTTATTATGAAATGCTAAGGATGGGACTGGAGTGACACAGTGGATCTATCACTGCTCTTCATTAGGTTTGACACCAAGAACACTTTAGAGTTTGCAGCAATAGGACCTAGAAAAAACTGTTAACCCCAATAAAACCTCTGTTGTAAGGATGTGCAGAGATAAAAGCGAACTTTAACAAAGTGGAAATTTTTATAGCAATGAGACAGAGAGAGAGAGAGAGAAAAGCATCAAGATTTATTGCAAATGACTAGTAGCAAGAGGTCCAAGCATTAGCTAATTTTTATTTGCTTCTTTTATCATAAAATTTTAAACAATCAAAGAGTCAGTGATGGTATTAACACTGCTTCAATGAAGAAACAAATACTTTCATTATTGCTTCTATTCTTTAAAAAAAATCCTTCTGTTAAAATGAATATGGAACAGCGTCACACCTCAGTGAAACTTTTTCCTTAAGTATTCAGAACATTTTGTGAGGCTGATCAATTGGGATTTTTTTTTAAATACCCGACTTGGTTACACTGGCAGGTATTCACAAGTGACAATTATTTCAACATTAATTTGATAGCTCCCGACAGCCTCGGAGATGGGATAGAATCACCTGGAAGCTGGCATTTTGCATTGTACCATTCTGTCTATATGGGAACTGTCATCTTCCATTCAATATGGGAAATGCTATCTGCATACAGGCTTCAAAAAAGTTATAATTTCTTCTAAGTGATTGAAACTCATAGATCTCTCTCTTTCTCTCTCCCTTTTCAAGCTACACCTGAGAGGTAGCAATGATGACAGGCTGGTTTAACACAGCTCTTGCCAAGATTAAGTAGTTGTCAGACAGATATCATTGGAGACTAAGGGATTGCTTTTGGAAGTCATTCTGAATTGCTAACTAACCGGGAGCTTGTTCCTAGACGGGTGCGGATTCTTTTGTTTCCAGGGATTGACACATCTGCAGTAACAATGGAGCAGTCCTTGCCTGATGCCTGATTTGTGCTGGTCACCGTTTTAGAGGGAAAAGAGGATCTAATGAATGTCCCTTTCACCACTTATTTGCAAAAGCAGAAAACACCCGGAGCTGCTATTTTTGGACTTGAGGAATTTGATTATTTATGGCTAAGTGAAAATATTTGCAGCAATACCGTTCATTGTCAGAACAGACTTACATATCAGATGAATCTGTGTGAAGGTCCAGCAATAACCTCTCCAGTGTCAGCTTTGCCAGTTTTTCAGCAGGTAGGTGGGGAGGGATGTGTGTATAACTGCCTGCTGTATTCTGCTCACCTCCCCTTCATACACATCCAGTGACAGCCCCCGATGAACAGGGAGTAGCAGAGGCTGACAGGTCAGCTGTAACACAACAAGTTGTCACTGTCATGGGAACATGGCAAGTGGAAAGCAGATGAAGTTGCCTAGAGGATGTTTTCATCAATTTAGTGTTATATACAAGCTAATAAATCTGCAGACACTCTCGTTCCACTATACACAATGTGTGTGAGGGAAAATGACTGAGCTTTGCCTGGCTTGGCATTTACTGGACCAGCTGCAGTGGCCACTTGAGCTAATAGTGTCAATGATTTAATTCCTTTCACTCCACGCCTTCCCTAATGACGCATTTCCCATGGGACTGCAGACTGAAAAGTTTATTTTTAAGCATGGCTGAGAGATTGGCTCTCTAGAGAGCTTTGGAAATTGCTGGGGCCTGCTTCTTCAGAAGATGATGAGGTGGGAGGTAAGAGGTATGAGGATGCCTCCACCACTGGAAGAGGCAATCATGGGACAGGGAAGAGCTCACTTGTCAGAAAGTCTGGAAAACAGCCTAGACCCCCCTGAACTGCCCATGTTGGCTGGTTGGGCATTCTTAAATTAATCAAAACTTCCAGCCCTTGGCATGATGTATTAGTAGGGATGAATAGTTTTCATCCTGCAAACACCCAGATATGAAATAGATAAACACCAGCATAGCAGAAAGTAGCACACTGGGGGATAATGGATATTATAACAATGATTAAGGAGCCCTCCTGGATGTTCTGTGGGTCCCTTCCAGCTCAGGACATTCTGTCATTCTGTGAAATTGTATGAGGAAGGGATTTACCTTTATGAATAGCTCATGGATAATTTGTGGCAAATCAATGTTTTGTTCATTTAATAATTGGCATGGTGTCATTTCTCTTTCCTGCCTGGCTGACTCCTCACTCAGCTGACATAGTCCAAACCTGAGTGATACAATCAGACAATTTACAATAGGCTTGCAGTGATTTTTGGGGTGTCCATGCTTGTGGATGAACTCAGGATGATACATTGCTCCAGTTCTGTACTCTTGGGTTCTGCCACCACCACCTGACTTGTAGCAGTTGTGCTGAGGGGTAGCACTTTTTATCTATTAGCACTTTTTATCTGCTGGAATCCCCTGATTATTTCACTGATACTAAAACAAGCTCTCAGCTATAGAAACAGCTTGACTGAACCTTGCACTGGTGTCATGCAAATGGTTCGATTGATTTCAAATAGAAATTGCTAATTTATTCTCTGTGCTGTTATATCTTTGTTCAAAGGAAGCCCAAAATACCCCATAATTTAAAACTCTTTTATATCTGTAACTCTCACCTGGGTGTCTTCTTGGTACAGAACTTACTCAAGTCATTAACTCTCAGTTCAAAGTTATTCACATTGAAGAACTTTGTGAATAAGGCTGAGATTGCAGTTAAATATGTAAATTCAACCACAGTATTCTCAAAATGGTCTAGTAAATCAATGTTAATGATAGTAGTTTCCCATATAACATATTTAATTCTTCCTCTTCAAAGCATTTTACAAAGAAACTCTGTTTTATAATAAATACACAGAAGTACAGAGCACAGGAAGCACAGAGAGAAATTGGTACTCTGAAAAAAAAGGAAAGAGGCTTAGAAGTAAAAGTTTTCTCATAAATGAAAGATTGGAATTTTGTAATTTTAAGAAATATGACTAGCTCTTGTTAAAAACTGAAGACTATAAAGCAATTTGCAAATTTTTCTAAATTTTTACTTTGATCTTGAAACATAATAAAAATGTAAGAGTACAGATATTTCAGGCAGAACTGTTATTTCAAGTGTGCATCAGCAGGTACAAGTAGCCATTCCCATTGCCTGTAAACTACTGTTTTCTTTCTATAATGTCACATTAAAAAAAAAGAAAGAAAGGAAATAAACATCCCATACCTCAGAAACACCTGAAAATAAAAGCTCCCACTCTGCTACTACCACAATTTTACACCTACTCACCCAGTGTTTCCTGCACCCACCCTGAAACAATGAAGCCTCTGCAAATTCACAAAATTATGTGTGAATAGGAAACTGAGCATCTACTCTGAGGCTGGCAAATGCTACAGCCTGACAGAGTGGCTGTGCTAAAATATTTCTGCTCTGTATGATATTGCACACTCTATACTAATCTGTGTCTCTCAGCTGACATGACAATAAATAGTTATTAAAACAAACATGCAAATGATTTATAGTTAAATAGTCTTAAATAAACCTACACTACCAGTGAATTTTGTGACACCAAAAATTGTAAAATACATCTACTTCCACTGGAAATTGTTCCTTTAGATCTCCATTCCGAGGCAAGAAATGGTATTATGGGGTAATTTAATCTATCATGTGATTATGTTCTCATAACCAGGCCTTTAACACACCAGACTGAATTGTCTTTGTGAGTAAATCCAGTGCCACAAACCAGTTTTGCCAGCAGAGACTTTGGCCCCCAAAATACATCAAATCAAGGGCTTGCAAACCCCAGCAGAATTCCATTATAGCCTACACAAGGAAATGTATTTAAAGCCAGCTAGGTTTATGTATTTTGGGATTCCCTGTCATGAATGTCAGAAAAGATTTAAGGCCATGCTAATTTTGCTTGGGTCAGTTTTTCTCCCCACTGACTTGTGGGCTGAATAGAGATGGTCATAGCACCAATATAAATCCATTTATTCTGCTTGTCCCTGTTCCTGCATCAAGTGAAAAGCAGCTCATGAACCCTATATTTAAACTTCCTCTTCTGTTTTTTGTTTTTTTTCACTGATCCTTCCAGAAAAATCATGTTATGGCAAATGAAGTTTCCTAGGGAATTTTTTTTTTTGCAAAGAGAGGGTCTAAAATAGGTCAGTGACAGCTGAAAAATTGCATTCACTTCATTTACTGAAGGAGACTGAAATTTCTCCTGAGCACTGGTTCAATTTCACTTATTCTTGCCCAAATTTTTCCTCCACTAGAATGTTATATGGAAGAAATGACCAAAACCACAATCAGTGTGGGACTTGTGTAGTTAAAAACCAGTTTGCAACAATAAAAAAAATGTCTGTTGTTTTGCACCTCACTGATAAATGAACATCTATTGTTCTCCTACCCTGGAAATTAATAATAACTGGACCAGTTGCCTTAGAGACAGCCAGGCAGCCATTAGCAATCAGTAAAAATTAATGTACTGCAGGGAATTTAGCAAGGAAATGTGTTTAAGTGTGTGGGGCACCTTAACCACCCATCCAACACGGGTGAGTGCCAGAGTCTCCGTGCCCTTAAACACAGACAAGGTGTTCTTCATAAGAGAGAGGCGTCTCTACCAAAGGCCCTAACTCTATGAGAAACACTGTTTTTTTGACTTCCCTCGCCTTGAAATCACAAATTTCCTCTGGAAATGCAGAGGAAATGCCCAACATGGCAGCAGCTCCTCGTGTCCCTGCAGAGCTCAGGCTCCTCCTGCACGGCTGCACTCCTGCCCCATGAAAGGTTCTCTCAGGCAGGGTAGCTGTGCTTTAAAAACTCCCTGTGAGCTTTTAAAGCTGTCAGCACCATTATCATTCACGAAGCAACTGGTTTCCAAGCCTGGCTTCTGTTTTTCCAGGGGGCAGTTTGAGTCCCCCCTGGATAATTCCCTGAGGTGTGAGTAGCGTGGCTGGTCAGACCAAGCCTTTGCTGTGGAACTCTTTGTGCCATGGATATGGGGTGGTTGTGAGTGCTGCTGCCATGCTCAGCCCCAGGATGCTCCTGGGGGATACTTTGGACCCTCCCAGCCCCACTCTCCAGAACAGGACTGGATTTGCACTGCAGGGAGTGCTGCAGGTTTAACATTTTTCTTTGCCTCCTCCTGTTTCTCCTTTCCAAATGAGAGTGGGATTCCATGTGGATGCTGCTGTCTGGGATGGCTGAGCCTGGATGTTTGGGTGTCTGATGGTGGCTGCCCTGTGTTGTGGTAGGACAAGCTGTCATTAGATGATTACAAGCTGTAATTAAAGATCTGCTTCCTCAGGGGTGCAGATGGACCCTGCGAGGACACAACCACTGCAGGTGGTCAAGGCTTCCATTGGCTGCCTTCCCTCTCTGTCCTTGTGTCTTCTTGAGGGAGGTTGGCCCCCTCCTGCCTCTTGCAGGCAAATTGCACCTCAGTGTTGACCTCTTGTGGTTCAGGAATGCAGGAATCCAACAAATCTGCTGGCAAGTGCCTTCCCTGAGGAATTCCCTGCAGCACAGTTTTGTGCAGACACTTGGGTGAGAGCTGGACTGGTCCATGGATAACACAACACTCTATCACTCATAGGTTCTGTGAAAATCAGTGGGAATGGTAAATCACTAGCTGAGAACTGAATTTGGCACCTTGCTATCCAGAGGCATGATTGATTTATAGGATGGATGGGGTAGGTGAGTAAATAAGAGAAGCAGAGCTCTGGGAATTAAGGACATTAAAAAAAAAAAATAAAAGGAAGTTTCAAATGCAAAGCACTGATGAGTCCCTGGCAGTCATTTCTTCCTGTGACATCTGGCAAATGGGTAGAATGGCTAAATTGAATTAGCTGCTGATTTTGGAGGGGAGTTAAAATATTAACACTAGAGTGTCACCAACAGTTCTCCACCAGCATAACTGGAGAGAGCAGCATCCAGAGATCCCTGGCCTTGAAAGTCAGGGTGATCCAAAAGGATATCTCCAAAAGTGGGTGGATTTCTGCCAGATGCCATCCATGGACCAGTCACTTAGGAACAGCCAAAGGAGACTCACAGAATGGAACTACCACATCCTACTGGCAAATAGACTGGTCTGAACTGGGAGAGATTCTCCCCAAACCCACATATTTTTTTAGAGTTTCTTGGAATACTTCTTCTGTCGTTGGTGTCTGACAAACCAGATGGGAATTCTGAACTGATGATCACATTTTGAGGCTGGAATGCAACATCTGGAGTTGATCAGCATTCCTCACAGACTGATCAATCATTAGGTGGAACTGATTACTACCATCTCCTCCTTTTACTCTTGATTCACTTAGAACTGATTTTTTTTTTTCTTTCTATGAAAATAAAAGAAGACAAAAAGCATGAAACACAGCTCCTTTATAGAGACTGAGGTTATGTGAGTCACAGTGACTAACTCTTTACACATATCTCTTGTTGCAGTATCAAATGGAGCAGGGATGAGATAGATCTGCTCTAGTAAATATAAAATATCATGGGTCATATTACTCAGCAACAGGGATTTTGCAGCAGCAGCAGTTTTGAAGTAAGACCTTTTCAATAAGTCACTATATATAGAAAGATTGGGACTAATGCTGCGAGCGTCACTGTCTGACACCAGGGTTATTTAGGAGTGTGCTACGTGTGGTACAAACACACTCAACTCTGTGCCAGTCTGGCCACCAGCTAAAACAGAATTGCAAAACACAAAAATAATTTCTCAGCCTCTGAAAAATCTATCACCCTCCTTGCATTTGTCTTGCAGGAAAGAGAAAATGACAAGGCAATGTGTAAACCAGGCCACATGTGCACTGCTCGGCTCTCACATGTGTTTCATATATCAGCACCATTGTCAGACGCTGCAACCACTTCCCAAGAGCTGATAAAACCAGCTCCACCACTGCTCCCCAGGAGAGCCACTGGCTTGTCTCTCCCCCAGCATCCCAGGGATGTGCTGGAGGACCATCCCTGGATGTGTTTAACAAAGCCTGGATGTGGCACTGGGTGCCAGGGTTTAGTTGAGGTGCTGGGGCTGGGTTGGACTCAACTATGATCTTGAAGGTCTCTTCCAACCCAGTGATTCTGTGTGAATTCTGTGTGACCACAGAACACAGCAAATAGCATTTCAGATCTCTGGTACTTGTGTTTCCAGTGCCAGCACAAAAGCAAAATACTGAAAGAATATCCACAAGCCAAGCCCAGTATTTGCATCCCTTGTGCACATCTCCACTGAGTCTGGACCTGCATTTCCCTGTGGATATTCCTGCACCCAGGATGGTTTGTGGAGATGCAGATAAATTGCTCAAAGGAAAATGGACTGTCACTGAAATTGTTCAAAATATCCATTGTGCAACCTGAAAGTGAGCCCATTTTGGGACTATCTTGTTCTAACTCGTTTACTTTCAAATCTTTTTTTTTTTTTTCCTTCTCAACAGGAAACTCAGGCCAAGTTCACTGCGTAGTTCCTGGGCACTGTTCCCCTGAATCCTCTTTGCTTACTCTGGCATAGATCAGAAATTCCTCACTAAAATCAGGGGAAGGTTTGATTAGGATCTTTCCTTAAACCAGCTGATGGTTTTTCATAGAAAGTGTGAGCATTTTGTGGATTTTCTTGGATTTAAAATGAAGACCAAAGAAATGTTGTGGTTTCCAGTGAGTTTCTCTTTGAGGTTCTGGGTCTGTTCATCATTTCATGCCCAAAATGAAACATGAGAAGTGCAAAAGAGAACTTGTGTGATGAAACTGAACAAAATGTTCCCATGAACTTTATGTGAAAGAAACCACAGAATAACCTGCAAGCTTTAGAGAAACGTGACCACGCAGCTCGTTTCCCACTGCTGAGTCAGGGTTCCCACAGGGTGCTGCAGCCCTGGAAATGGACTGATCCCCTCAACCCCTGTGCCCCAATCTCTCCCATCTTTTCTTGGTGCTCTTGCCATTGACAATGTGCATTTTGGGAATTCTGCAAACTATGCAGCCAGATCTGAGTTCCTGTGTACGAGTGACTGGATGTAGAGAAAACCGCTCCACAAACATGAAGGGACTTAAAATTTTCCCATCAGTAAGGAGTTATCTGAATAATTTTCCTTTTAAAAATCCAGGCATTTGTTTTGAAAATAGCTGAATACTGATGGGGAAGAAGTTATTTATTTGGTTCTAAAGAGACAAACCAGAAAGAAAGAATAATTAACAAAGACATTTCAATGATTCACCTAAGCTAAGTCAGGGAACTTCTGGCAAAACCAAAAGCCAAACTCCATTCCTTAGAATCCCTTTCTTGTCACAGGAGCATCTCTTCAGATGCTTTAGTTCTGAACATAATGCTGTGCATTTTCATTTCCTACACTTTTAACAGCTCAATTTTTCAAACTGTGTAGTATTGTAGGAAAACAGTAACCCTGCAGCAGTAAAGGCAGCTGTAAGCAAGAAAATGCAGTGCTGTTCCTGTGAATTCCTGCAGCCCCCTCTGTCAGATCTCCATGTGCTAGCTTTCCAAGAAAGAGATGAACTGAAACACTTAAGCTGAAGTTATGATTTTCCCAGGCAAAGGAAAAGGGTTACACACAGCTTTCTCCCTTTTAAAACGACTTTGTTTGTTTACTATTCTAAAATTATTGCAAAACGCTTTTTCAAAAGGGATAATGAAGTAGCAAGGAAGATGACAAACAGCTGATTATAGATAAAAGCTCCTTAACAGCAGTGTCAGCCAGAGCAAAGAGGAGAGAATTGTCTTCAGAGACTTTGGCTGGCACTGGCAGCCTGCTCCTCTCCAGAGCTTTGATCCCGTTCGTGCCTGAGCTGGTGAGCGCCCCGAGAGGGGAATCTGTCCCCACGGTGCCTGACACAAGCATCTGCCTCCTCTTCCAGCATCACTCTACACCCACGGATTTCCTGGCTGGGAGTGCACTTGGACAGCTCACCAGGATGTCCCATAGGGCTTTGTGTTTCTGGTGGCCTGGGAATTAAGTGGTTTAGGGTTGATATTCAGAGCAGGGTCTCCTGTAAGGGCAGTGTGTTCTGCACGGCGCCATTGTGGGGTGTAACGAGGAGCCTTTTATATATGGAATGAGAAAACCTGTGTGCATTTACTAAAGAAGCAAAAATACGTGTGGAGTGTAAGCAGTAATGTGCACAAACAAGATACAGCCTTGAGAGCTCAACACATGGGATTCAAGCATTTTTTTAACACCCCAAAGCTCCTTCAGTGCTTGTTGTATTCATAGTCATACTGTACGTGAAATTCATCTGAATCTTGTTTCTTTGGCCTATGGGGTATTTTCATGTACAAATTAGGCTGGCCAATGTTCCCTTTCTGCAAAAATTCCCAGGAGTGCAACTTAAATGTTATTAAAAAGCCTAATAAAAGAAGAGTGCACATTTAATAATGTTAGAATAACACAGCCATTGCAGCGCCGTGTGCCTGCGGTTCCAACCAAGAGAGAATATGAGGCACTAATGCACTTATTCAGGAAAAAACCCATAATTATCAACAGCTATGAAGGGCCATTGATACCATGCAGGATGCACAGAAATCTTTTCAGAGACTCCAGTTTGGACTTTGCCCATGACCTGATGATTTGGCCAGGATCTGGGCACAGTTTTGGTGAACAGGGACAGTCCTGTTCTTATGTCCAGCCCTGTGGGCACCAAGGCCAGTGCAGTGACACCTCACCCACCAGCACAGCCCAGTTTTCCTTGTCTGAAAGAGCTGGATACTCTCAGTAGATGGTGCAAACTTTGCACATTCATGAGCTACCACTGCTGTGATGTATCTCCATGAAGTTTTCTTTCACCTTTGCCCTGTCACACTGACATGTCTTCCTCTCATATATCCTTCCTCTACATCATCACATCGTTCTTTCCTCCCACTTATGTATCCTAGGATGACTTTCCTCCAGGGCATGAGGTCTCTATCCAGTTATTAACTCAGGCCCACTCGTTGGAGGGATTAAATACAACATTCTCACAATATTAATTAGCAACTTCTCCTTCAGCGGGAGAGCTGAGACCATGCATTAATCCAGGAGGGTTCAGTGGTTTCACTGAAAGGATGGGAAGAGAGGGTGTGTGGTTTCACTGAAGGGATAGGAAAAGAGGCTACAGGGCATGGGCTCCTCCAAACCCCACTTCAGGTCAACACAGACTCTGCCCAAAGGCTCTGTCCACCAGCCCACACTATCTCCCCAGAGCAGAAAGCAATATCCTTGGAAAGGTGAAGCCTCATGAGCCATCAATTAACCCACTGCAAATAAATACCCAGTGTAAGAAACAAACCTTTTAAAAAACAAAACAAAACCTGGAACAGCAGGGCAGTATCTGAGTTTTGAATAGAAATGGATTTAGTTTGGCTGGGGCACAAGGACAGCAGGAGTGTTCAAAGCTCTGGGAGCAGCACGCGGGGGCTCTGGAGGGGACGTTTCCTTCCAGGCAGGAATTCTCCCGCACACGATGGCATTGTTATGCATTAAACAAGTTTTGTTTTCCCCCTCTTGGGGTGTGGGGGTGTGATGGAAGAGGGGAAGGCTCACTCTGGGATGTGGTCACATCAGCCATGCATAAAATAACTGCTCCCCAGCTTAGCAGCACATTTGGAGGCTTCCTTTTTTCAGTTCTTATTTTTTCCCCAGGTGAAGTAAAGAACAGAGAAAGAAAACCCAATGGGCTCTCTTTGCAGGGGGCAAATCCTCCTTGATGCTGTTCCAGACCCTCACAAAAAATGTCAGTTCTGAGACAGCAAAATCAAGCATTGGAACCTCACCCCTGCAAGAGGGGCTGGGCTGGAGGGAAGGAACTTGCATTTTCCTACGCTTTTCTAGTTCAAAGTGAAGAAAATACAGAGCAGTAAGGCAGGGCAAGGCCCTTTTTTAGCCAATTTTTCTCTCTCACAATCCCACATACTTTTTTGTCCTGACATGTGAGCCATGTGGCTCCAGAGTTCACCCTGCAATAAGCCCCTACAGCCTGTTTTTCTTTTGTAGCTTCATATGGCTTTTTTTCTGGCTCAAACAGTTTTCCCCTATCCTCCTTGTGACCTGCTGGCTATATTTTGCAGAAAGTTAAAGAGAATTTTTGAAAAAATTATAGGAAGTTGATCAAGCTGGGTTTGAGTTACAGGTCATTAAAGTTCACTGTAAGATGAATTTTTTACTATATAAACACTATTAAAGCCCAGACTGCCAGCCAAGTGTGTCCATGAACCATGGGAAACTTGGGAGCAGTGGAGGCAGGTAAACCTTCAGCAGATCTGTGCTAGATGACTGTGCAGTGCTTTCCTTGCTTGTTAGAGGAACAAACCCACACTTTTTAATGTTAAAATTTAATAGTATTGGGTTGTGTTGCTTTAGGTAGACAAGATGACACTTCTTCCTGTAGGCTTTTTGTGCCTTGTAAAATCCAGCCACTGAGGGATTTTTTGCTGCTTTTACATTTCAGCTCTATCATTAACAAATGCAAAGGTAATGAGATTTTCTGTCTTTTTTAAAACTAATTTTGCAAGTAAACTCCCCTGAATTTTTTGAATGTGTCGCTCAAAGTTTTATGGTCATATCCCCCGAGATTATTTAAAACACTTTAGGTTTGAAGAATATGGTTTTTTTTCAAGAATTATTTGCAGCAAGTATGGGAGGGAAAGGGTTAATCTTTTTTTCTGGGGCTTATATGTAAGTGAAATGACATTTTAACAATCTCTTTAGCATAGCCTTGCTGTGCTGGGACCTCTGTTGCCTGCTGTCTTACTTCTTGGCTTCTAAATAGAGAGTTATTTTCAATTTCTCCAGTTCCTAATGTTTTAAATGGAACTACTGTTCCCCTCAGAGCACCCAGTGGCTGGCTGGAGACCTTTATTGATATATATAAATTACTCCAGTCCACAGGGCTGGCTACAGATCCAATCATATCGAGCTAATGCGCATATAAATAAAAACCTGGGAGTATGGTTTATGGCAATAAGTAGTGCAGTAGAAGTTTATACCATCCTGCAAAGACACCTTGATACATTGCTGATAATCTCTATAATGTATTTAAAGCATCAGTCTGTAGATTCAAGGCTGAAAATTTCACTCATCAAAGCCATAAATCTCAGTGAGCTTCTGTTGATTGGCCTGGAAAAGAAGGAATTTCCCCATTCCAGGGAAAAGACAAAATTAAGGATGTTGGCCTTTTGGTGGAAGGGACCAAACTGTGTAAGCCAAGAGCAGCAGGCCCAGGAGTTCCCTGACGTCTTGGTGTTTGTCTGGTTGCCAGCTTTTGCAGTTCACAGATGATTCCCACTTCCCCATGGGATGATTTGCTGCCCTCTAAACAATAATAACCTGGTGTCCAGCTGATAAAGCTGCCAGCAACTGAATTATTTAGGCAAGCAATCATTTCACTAGGCAGGTGAAAGCAACATTTCAAGGGTTAGGCTGAAATTTCAGGCTAAATCCTGCATGGAGAGTGCAGCAGGAAACTGTTTTCTGCTTGGAGCATTGCTGGGACAGGTGTGTGAGTCTGGATTCCCTGGTTTAAACATCTCAGCTGTTAAAGCTGTAACTCACACGCAGCAGTGGTGGCCAGTGCCACCCCAGCAGAGCCAGTCCTCATGGACCTGGGACCCTTCCCTTCCTTGCTGGGCCCTGGGGGAGGGATTGCCCAGGGGCACCGAGCCTGGCAGTGCCCAGGGAGCAGAGAGCAAACCTGCAGCTGCTCGTGACAATGACATTGATCCAGCGACCCCTGCCAGCAACCAGGAGTGCCTGGAGCAGGGCAGGTAACAACAGTCCCGTTATCAGACCTTGGGAAGGCCTGGGGGTGACACCAAGGAGCAGCACAGGTACCAGTGGGGCAGCTCAGGCCATCATCCCACACCTTCTCTCCATTTGCTGCCTCAGAGTGGTCAGGAGCAGAGCAGGAGCTTTATTAATAATCTGCAATACCATGGCACAGCAAAAGGGTCTTGAGGCAACTTTGGCAGGTGTAGGACAGGGCATTACAGATATAACTGATGCTCTATGAGATACTGCCAACTTTACACAAGTTTATTTCTTCATTTTCAGATCCTTCAGGCACCAATTTCACTGCTTCAGAAGAATGATTGTAACTTAAAGGAAAACTCCAGTATAAGTTGTCAAAGCAGCCTTTAGAAATACTTGTCACTCTTTCAGTATCATAGTCTGTGGAGCTGTCACTGTTGTCTCTGGGTGCTGCCATTTTATTGTCACCTCTTTGCTTTCTGTCTCAGAAAGTCATGAGGAACCAAAAAAATAAAGTTTAAAAGTACTTGTGAAGTCTCCTGGAGTGTCAAACCCAGTAGACTCCAATGAGCATGAGAGCTGCAGAGATTTACTCTAGAAAACCATTTACCAGTAGCCACCTGAGTACTTAAAAATTGTACAGAACAATTAAGAAAGCAAATAAATGAGTTTTTAGAAGTTTAATGCTGTGTCTCAGCAGACAAGGTTCAGTTTGTTCTGTATGTTTACATGCTAAGTCTCCATCCTCTATTTAATGATCCTCCTGTGTTTAAAGCTTTTTCCATACTTACATCTAAGGTGGTTTGACTGAAATTGCATTGAAAACTTGGCTCAGTTTTTCTTGTGCACAGTGCTGTGTGGCTACTTGCAGAACAATTTAAAGTTATCACAGTCTAATTTAGTAAGGAATCATGAAGCCAATTCAATTTAAAACCATTAAAACAATTTTAGAGTGTCTGCCCAAGGGTTTTGCATGTTTTCACTAAATGAGTTTTAAAAATACATTTAGTTAAACTGATGGAACTTTAAGTATCAATAAAGGCTTTATCTTACAAACACTAATGCTTGTCTTCAACGAGTCTTTTGCATCTGCTTAGATGTCTGTCTCCAGGATCAGGGCATTCTCAGTTATCGTATTTAGGAAGATTTATTTTCTATCTCTTTCAGATGAACTCCTTTAAAGGAAAATCCTTCCATTTCTCCCCTGTTTGGAGGGTGAGATGATGTGATCATTGCTTCCCTGGGCTGAAAGTTTTGTGCTACAACCTCAGTCTTGATTCTAAATCACACGAGCCCCCCTGGCAGGAGTGGACCCAGTAGCCACCAGCCTTTTGTCTCCCAGTTCTTCAGACCACAGTCAAGGTGAATAGCTCAGGCTGCATCAGAGCAGTGCCTACACATCCAAAAAAGTGGTAAGATTCATGTATTTCTATTTCTCCTCAAGAAAACTTTCATTTTTAGAGTTTCATTATTCCCATTTAACCCCATGGTTGGTTGGAAAAGGTTTGCTACACCTTCTGCATCTTATTTTTCCTTTATCTCCTCTGCTCCAGGCAATTCACTTCAGGGAACTATTTTTCTAAGAGCTGTTTTTTAAGCCTGGTTTAGGTTAGGTGTGAGGAGAGTGACTCTTCCTAGTCTGGATCTCTGCCATTTTGACTCCTGTCTGCTGCTTTGAGCTCTGGTGATCAGGCTTCATGTGCCTGAAAAGGACAATATCAATGAGTCAAAGCAAGATGTATTTATGAAAAATAACGTCACACCTCAGTCTTTTATGATCCCAGTTTTTTTCCTTCCACTTCTGAAAGAAACTAGAAACTGAGATATATGACTTAGAAATTCCAAAAAAGAGTTTTTGCATCCCAGGACCCTTGAGCTCCCAGGAAACCTGTAAGATCTCCAAGGGATTTGTATATGATAAATGTTGAGGACAGGGAACCAACAGCTTTTCTTTCAATTAGCAACACAGCAGCAAAAGACTGGAAGGCACCTCCCGAGCACTGAGTCCGGTGCTTTGTGGTTGCAAACAAACAATGGTGCATAATCCCTTTAATAAAATGATCACGTTCCACCTTGAAAGCCACTAGGTTTTGGGGGCAGGACTGATCCCTACTGCTAACCCTGTGAAGCCCAGAACAAATATCTGAGCTCAAGATAATGCTGCTTACAACAGGATTAAATCCCTGCTGGGTGCCCTATAGTTGCAACCACAGGGGAACTCTGCCAGTAGCAGCACGGCTTTGGCTCTCCGTGTCCATGTAAGGGGAAAATTTGCTCTATTCTTCCTCATAATGAGGTGCAGTGACTAGACCAGGCTTTATATTGCATCATACTGGCTTCTATGCAGGGGCAGATGCAGCATTGAATGAGGGCTGAGCAGCCACATGACAAGGGGACATGTGTGGCACAGACAGTGCCAGAGGGTTGCTCCATTTCCTTCATGTCCCTGTGCTCACTCCGGGATCATTTGGGAATTTGTGCATCACTCCCCAATGAGTTAGGATAGTTTTGGGTCCTGGGACAGATGAATGGAATGCAAAGGTAAATCCTTGTTTTCTGCTGGAGGTTCTGTTTGTTTTTCTTCCTGAAGGGCCTGATCCAAATGACGTTGGATCAGCCTAACCCAGCTCACTTGAGGCGGATTTGGGTCAGCTCTTGGAGCTCTTCCTCTGCAGGAATTCCTGCCATGCTTTCTCAGACAAAGAGGGCAACCACATCCTTGCATCAGGAGAGTTTTGACTGAGGGAACCAATCTCTCAAACAGGCAGACAAGTGGGCAGGAGACAAAGGAGAGGTGGGAGAGGTGGGTGACTCAGTGGCTGGGCTTTAACAGTCTCTATAAGACTCCAAGACAAATTTGTGTCCTCTTATGCTGTGGGGTCAGGCACAGGCAAGGCAGGGGTGGAAAAGGTCTGCCCAGCCATGCCTCCAGCATGCACCAGGACAGGAGCAGCACATCTGTGGGATGCTAAAGGGATGCTGCAGCTCCCATAGCTGTGCTAAATGCCCTCCTGCCCTACATCCTGGGCTGTGCACAGGGGGATGGGGCATGCCACCCCACAACAGGGTTGCCTTGGGAGGACAGTGCAGTCTGGGTGGCTCCTGGACACGTCCCTGCAGCAGGTCTGCCTCATGTAGCTGCAGTTAAGCCCCCTCAATAAGAGTTTAAAGGTGCAGAGTGCAGCAAAGGCGGCCTCGAGGCCGTAATGTCACCTCACACGGGAGTTTCCTTGGCTGCCGGCTCTCTTCTGCTGTTTTTGATGCCCTAACCTGCTGACCTGAGCCCTGCCCCGCTCTCCTCACATGCCTTTCTGACTTGCCACCTGCTCAGTTGCCCTGTTTTCAAAAGAAAAGGGTTTTGGACAAACAGAAGTGCTGTTACTTCGCTTCCTCTCTAAAAACCTCAGCCTCGTGGCGTGGCTGGGAAGCGTGAATGGACCTGCAGACCTGGACGTGTCTCTGGACAGGGCACTTTGGGGGGCTTGGGGCAGCCCTTTGCAGCCTGGGGGACACCAGGGCTGGGAAAAGGACAAGCACTGGTGGGTTGGCTGAGTTTAAAGAAAGACTAAAATAAGAGATAGCAAGGGATAGGGGATATATTGCCATAACCACACATTTGTGTTGACGATGAGCAATTTAATGCAAACTTAGTCCAAATAGAGAGAAACACAAAATCTCATTTCAGACAGCCTCACCTTGTCTAGGTTTACATGTGGCTCCATCCTGCTCACAGTAGAAGGCCTCCTTCAGTTGTTTACATTCTCCACAAGCATTAAATTTATGCAAAAGAGGGTAAGAGGGAAAGGAAATGAATATTGTACAGCACCTGGATTTCAGAGATCCACACTATCTATCTGCATCCTTCAAGCCATCACAAGCAATCTAAGAGCAGCCTCCACAGGCCCAGCCATTAACATAATTCTCTCTTTTGTCCCTCATCATTGTGGTACTGTATGCTACAGTCTTAAACATTATTTGTTTTATCCACTTTCCAGCAGTTTAAGCTCATTCTTTGCTGGCTAAAAAAAAGTCCCATTTTTATCTCATCTGATTTGATATTCATCTGTCCCTCACAGTTTTTTTTTCTCCCCCTTTACCATAATTTTGGTTGGTATTTTTTTACCTCAGAGAACATTGAGAACTCTGTCTCAAGGCTTCCAGATTAGACAGAAGACTGATAGGATAATGATGATAGTATGTTAAATGCTATCTATGTAAATCAGCTCTCTCCATCAATGGATACAAGATGCAGCTACATTAGATCCTTTTTTGACATACATTTTCATTTTTTAAGGAAGAGAATATTGGATTGTTATTAAGCTACTTTAGAAAAATCTTTGCATTACCAGGCACATTACTATTGTGCATAAAGTCATATTAAATTTTGGGATGATGTACAACATCATTTTCTTTTAAAGGCTGCTTTTAACCTCAAAGTATCTTCTTTTTAGCTTCTGCTGAGGGATTTGTTTATGGTAACCAGTGACTGGGGGAGGGGGAAAGGGTGTTTTTTATTAAGCTCCTTGTAGTAGATAAATCTGAATTTGCACCTCTGATAGGAAACTGGCCCTGGCTAAGGGGAAAAAAACGCTGTTACATCTCATCTGTTTCAAATGCCTGGGAAAGTAGCTCAGCAGATAGTCTTAAAGTCAAATTCAGACTGCCTTGGACTCAGTTGGAAGCCAGTTGCAAAGGCAAGACCCATTCACTGGAAAAATCTTGCCAGATAACCCCTCCCACTTTGACTTTTTTAATGAAAAAGGCTATTTTTGTTTGGCTCTTTGAACTCAGAGACACTCAGAGAGGAATGAACATACTCTCAACAATAATGAGTAAAGCAGTGAAAATCAGCTTTGCTTTTTTATTTTTGTGCCTGTGGTCTCATGCTGATTTTCAGTGGCAGAGGAGCTGGCCAGCTAAAAATATATCATTAAAATTTATCTTCAGCCTGTCACTAATGTGGGGAATGTCACCTCAAATGTAGCAAATGTAGGGTGGGCTTTGTTAACTAATTTATAAGAGAATGTACAGGCAACTATTATTTCTTAGTTATCCTTGGCTGCGGTGGCCCAGAGCAAACTAAATCCAGATTAGAAAATTTTTTCCATGAACAACAGGACTGATGAGCTGGGATTTCAACACTTCTTTTCTACATTGACTCTCTAATGTCTAATAAAATGTGAGTTTATTAGCATTTTCTCTGTAGCAAGCATTAATAAAAGCAGTTTCCCTTATCAGGAATCTATTTTTATAAAACCTGTGTGAACTTCCTATCTCAGAGACCTTGGTTTCTGGGTCAAATTTTCCTTGAAGTTAGCCACTATGTCTTAAAGTCTGCATTGGTGATGCTGCCATCCACAAGGGGCTTGGAATGGAGTTTAGGGGGTGATAATTCAGGTTAGTGGTCTTACCTGAAAGGATCAGAGGCTTTAGCAGGGCTGGGATTTAAAATGCAGAGTATAAGGGAAGAAGAGCTGGGAGGGGATCCCAAGAGAACAGGACCAAGAGGCTCAGCAGGGCAACAAGCTGCAAGGAAATGACTTAAACACTCATCTTTGTAAATCCTCCCACTCAGGAGGACTTGTCTGCTGAGTGGGTTTGAGTTAATGCATTGTTTTTTGGTTTTTTATGGTGGGGTAGAGCTGCAGCTCAACACAATGTGGACAACCCATTAATTAATGAACAATGAAGAGTTAACTAAAAATATAAGGCTTCCTAGCAGCATGTGTGTGTGCACATATTTGTGTGTATCCTTTGGCATGGGTTTGTGTTTCCACTGTGATTATACTGCTTCAAGACCAAGTTTTAAGTCTTTATGCATGCAAAATCTCCAATATATCTCAGGAACACTCCACTGAAAGATGAGATTATCAGAGCAGAGGTATTAATTTGTAGTTTTGTGGGGGATGGTGGAGATGTGGGGTTTTTGATCTAAGAAATCAATTTTGAGCACCCTGATCCCTCGATGTGAACCCAGTGCTGCAGTCCTGTGCATCCAGCTGTGCATCCAGCTGTGTGCCTGAGCTGCCACTGTGGGCAGGGATGCCTGCACTTAAACTGGGGCCCACTGGTGCTGTAATGTCAGAAGGGATCAGAGCTGGAGTCACTCTGAAGACATAAGTATTTTTCTTAACACGTCCTAAATGGCAAAATTCACATTGAATAATTTTGGTAATAAATGGCAACCCAAATATGTCAGGAATGATTTAGTACCTGTGAACCATGTGGTTGAAATGTAGATGAGGCTAATTAGCTGATTCCTCATCCCAGCTCCCCCTTTCCTCTCCCTCTCTCCTCACCAAAAAAAGTGCTCCTTTTTTTTTATATCCCTGCAGTTCTCAGAACATGCAGGGTTGGGTTACAGCTTTGGCATCGCTCTGGTTATTTTGTCCAGGTGTCCTACACTTAACACAAATAAGTTGAGACAAGAAGCTTGAGAGCAAGGTAGACACAGCCAAATTCAGAGTGAGTAATGCAGGCGTTGAGGCAAAACGAGGTCAAAAAGAGCATTTGCAGGCTCTGCTCAGCAGGAAGGATCCTGCCTCTGTGCAGAGCACCCACCATTACCACATGATGTTCTCACCCCTCATCCAGTTTTTATATTCAGAGGTGAAGCAGGATCAAAAACCTGGCCAGGAGGGACTCCTGAGGTACCTCTGCCTGGGCCCAGGCTGATCCGTGCAGTTTGTGCTTTAGAGATGTGTGTGTAATTAATTTTTCAGCTTGCTCACCATTTTATGAGAACACAAAGCAGGTTTTCTTCTAAAATAACTCTCCCCACTGTCATCTCTTCTGAAAACTATCACTTCGAATTATGCAAAACGTGTTGTTTTGTTCTGTTTTTAAAAAGGGTATACATCTATATATAAAAAGCCTGAGATTGAGCAAATTTGGTCTCAAAAAACCTTCCAGCTGAAATACAGAGCTGTTACATTTCATTTTGAAAATGTCAAACAACATGATTGGACTTTTTCCTAAAAAATACTGGATTTTTAAAAATCTGGATTTGTCTGGGTAACCCTTAACAGCATTTTCTGGATGAGTAAAGTAATTACCTGAGAACTTGTCACTGCCCACACAGCCCCAGAGCTCTCACCTGGCTTAGCTGGGCATGTGGAGAGCCTTGGGAAGGTGCACTGGTGGGGCTGCAGACTCATGACCTCTACATTTTCAATATGCACGTCATATAAAAAGAGTAATTTGTAGTGTCTGGGTGAAGGAGGCTCCAGCTAGAGCCTCTCAGCCAAAACAGAGCTCCTGGAGACACCTCTGTGTCCACATCCCTGTCACGTCCTCTCCCAGGGAAGGGAGGTGCAGTCAGCACCCTAAAAAATACTCACGTGAAATTAAAAGAAAGAGACAAGGAGGAAAACAGGTTTCTCTGGTACAAGGTGGTTTTGCTTCCTTGAGAGGTTTCCTTTCAGGTCTGGCTCTTGCTCACCTGTGTCTGAGCAGTGGCACAGGTACAGTTTGGCACAGCTGTGGTGCAGATGTGTGATGGTCACTGCCAACATCCAGCTGGATTTATGTTGCAGAAAGCAAAAAAAGAGCATTTTGCATGAAGTACAGCTTCATCCTTCTGAGCTAAGGGTGCACCTTGAGCATGTCCTGCTGCTCTTCTCTGGTTTTTAGCAGCTCCCAGGCCTGTTCTTCAGCTCTCTGGGAGAAGGGAGCAGGATAAAATAGACATCACATGGTGTTAATGCTGCTCTCTCCCAAGCACAAGAATTGGCCTGGCTGAGGCATCACGATGAATAAGAGCAGGAAACAGCTCTTGCCAAACAGCTGGCTGGCATAAGGAGAAGCTCTTGCTGGTAGGAGAATTTGGGAACAAATATTTGTCTTGTGCCAGCTCTGCTGAGCTGCACAGCTGATCCCATGGCAGCTCCAGAGCTTCCAGTGGGCTGGAGCAGTGCTGGAGAATCAAACCTGAATCCTGCATGGATCATGTGGTAGGGAACACAGCAAAAATTTCTGCTGTGATCTAGATCAAGGAGTTCTGATAAACTCACTGTGCCTTGTGTGGGGTGCTGCCCTTGTCCCTGTCCCCAGGGCCCACTGCTGGGGTGCTGCAGCTGGGGCTCCCTGGGGCTCACCAGGACACATTTTCCCCTGCAACAGGAACATCTGGGGCACCTGGTGGTGTTTGCTGCTTCTCCCCTGCCTGTGCAAAGCTGCTGTGCCTGGGTGTCAGAAGGACCCCAGGTCTGTGTTGGTCTTCAGCAGATGCTGGTCAGACAGCCACCAGGATCTGTGGTGCCCCAAAAGAGATTTCCTGATGGCTTTAGCTCCCAAATCCCATTGGGGATGGTGTCCCATTTGGGATTGGTGTCTATTCCAAGCTGTGGAGCAGAGCAAGCTCTGGCAGAGTGAAGGGTCTGGGTATGAGATTTTAGCAACTTCTGCTGCTTCCTCCTGCTGAGATCTGTGCTTCTAGGAACTGAGAGCCCTGAATGTAAACACACAACTGCATCATCTGATCCTTCTCAGAGCATTGTTTGTTTGGGGTCAACTTATCTCCTTTTCAAGAACAGGATGTTTAAGAAAAAAATATATAAAGCCTATCTGTAATAGTCGTAATTGTAAACCAGCCTCTATACTTTCAGACTGGAACCTAATTAATCATTGGCTGTACAGGGAACTGATTAATTGCTTTGCTGCTCTTTACTCATATAAATCTTTGATTTAGTGATTACTGCATTTTGATTTATCACTTACTACGCAAGTAATCAATATTTATGATGAATGGATAAATTCAACTACCACCTATTTTGCAATGTTATATACACATATATATGATGTGATATATAAAACACACATTGTTTTCAATTCTATTTTTAATTATCCAGACTGGAAATATGTATCTTTTCTCCCACAATGATGTCTGTTTTCTGACAGTGTAAATTAGGAGTAACTCCACTGTGGCGAACACTGAAGTAGTAATGAAGAAGAATCTGGGTTTAAGAAAGAGAAAACATCCAAAGGGGAAGAGAATTTATGTAAATAAAAAACTAACTGAAGAAAAGGCCTCACATTTTTTGCTAAAACCCTTTCTAGGGACAGAGCTTTTACTAGTGTAAACTGGTATAGATCCTGGCCTAATTTTTGTTGCCTATCTTTCTTCAAAGTCCTTCAATTCAATGTGAATCTGATCTCAGGGATTATTACACAGGAGTCTGACTGTCTGCAGTCCTTCAGAATTACAAACTAATTGTGGGATAAGAGCTATATATAATTTACTAGCTATGGATTTGTTTTCCTGCTTTCAGAAGTCCCTTTGCCTTCCCCCACTCCCAGTACTGATGGTGGTTTGAGTGAGAATGGGACCCCACTGGTGGCAGCTCATCCAAAGCCCAGTGACCATGGCCACCCCAAACCCTGGGAAAGCAGAGGGGGTAAGCAGGGGAGAGCCCCATTCTGGGGCCTGGCCTCTCTAGAAACCCTCTGGCAACACGATAATGCCTTTGCTCTGGTTCCAGGAGGGCTGAGTAGATGTTAGAGTAAATGGACTTGTCTGGCCCACGGCTTCTTGAAAACAAAATAGAAGGGTGGGATCATCATGGGACTCAACCTGCTCTGAGAGCAGCATCTTTCATCTTTGCTGCAGCCAAAAAACCCTCCCCAGTGAATCACTCAGGTGTGAGCCCAGGGCTGGGTCCAAGGCCAGCTGGAGCTGATGGAAGGACTTTTGCTTTCTTCAGAGGATTTGTGATTGGGTCTTTGTGCTTGTAAATGTTCTCAGGAGGAAATGGTCCTCTCTGCTCCTTTCTCTGCCACATGGATGCTCATGCAGTGGAAAGCCCAAACTGTAAACTAAAACAAAGCTATGACCTTGCCCTTTTTTAGGGTTCATGTTAAGGCTTCGGTCCATCTGTGGACTCCTACTTACACAGTCAAAGGTCAGACTGACTCAGCCTGGAGCTTTGGTAGAGCTGGGTAAGCAGTGGACATCTCCCTCTCCCTGCTGCACAGCAGTTTTATTCCTGTCACACCAGTCCTTGTTGGAACTAAGCACACAGAGAAAATGTAAACTTCTCCCACAGTGCTCCATGCTTCTCTTAGACTATTTTACCAAACAAACCTCATCCCGAGTTGGAGGAAGACCTTTGGCATTTTATGTAGGACTTTTCATCACCTGGAACACATCAAGATATTTCCTGTGATGTTCAGATACCTGTGGAAAGTTAAACAGACACTCATTAGGAAAGATATGTTGTTCTTCTTGGGAGTTGTGTTAAAAAAGTGGGTCAGTTGTTTTGTTATTTTTTCCCCACCTCCCATAACTGTTCAGGTAAAACCAGATGCCTACTGTGAGCAGAAAGAAAAGAGGAACTCCCTGTCTGCAGTGAATCCAGGCTCAGCTCTCCTGTTCCAAGCAGCCCCTGAGGTGAGCCCAGCACTCCTCATTATTTATTTTGTTCTGGGGCACTGTCCAAGAGTTATGACCAGTGTTCTTCAGACTCTGATATATATTACATGTGCTTAGAGGAAACCCATTCATCTGTCCCTTGTCTCTCTCCCCCAGAGCCCGGATTTCCTTGATTGTAAAGTAAGATAAAGCTGCTATCTTGACTTTAAAGACTCTGGGAAGAAATGTGTTCACAATCTCCCTCTTTCTTCAGCTTATTATGCATCCCTGCTGTGATGGACACAATTCTTGTCTCCCTCCAGCTTCCTCCATTCTTGTCTCCCTCCAGCTTCCTCCATTCTTGTCTAAACAGCTGAGAGATTTCTAGCTGAAGAATTGAGCCTCTTTACTCCACAGAGAAATATATTCCCACCTCGTTGCTATTGGATATGGAAGGGAGAAGAAGGTCCTTGTCCTGCTGGGTTTGTCTCATCTCTCCTGAAGTGAAGCTGATGCCTCACTGAGGAGGATTATCCCAACAAAACTGTTGGGATATCCAGGCTTCAGTCTTCTCCCAAAAGCTGGGAGAACAGAAAAGAGCCCTGCTTTCCATCCTGTTGTTGCACAAAGCACTGCAGTTGTAACTGGGATGGGGAGCCACAGAATTCTACATTGCTGGAATTAAAGGAGGGGAGGGAAAAAGGAAACAGAGCTAGAAAAGCTTTTGCAACTGGAAAAAAACATAATAAATCCATGAGCTATGCATAGCCCCAGGGCTTTATGACCACGAGCAGCCATGAGGGAATGACTTGAACTTAACCAAAGCCGTTAATTACCTGGCTGAGATCAAAAGTCTAAGTAAGGGAGTATATTTATGATGCACCTTACAGGATATGTTTCAACTTTCTAGATTTTTTTTATTAATTGGTTTGATTAAATAGATTTAAAGAGCCTGGGCAGAGGCTCCTAAATCATACTCCATATTGATCTAATGAAATACTCAATAAATTTACTAATATGGCTCCTTTGCTTTGTGCAGTCTGAAAGGAAATGCCACTCTAAATGGCGATAACTCAGCGTGGAGCCTCAGCAGTGACTCATGGCGTGCCAGGGGGATGCTGGGAAGATGCTGTCCTACAATTTGCAGGACAGCTCAGATTTTAACAGCACTCCCAGGCTCCTTCCCACTCTACCCCAGCTTTCCTGCCCCATTTTCCATCCTCTTGACCAGCGTCTTGTGCCACTTCCAGATTTGACTGACGTTCACCAGCTCGCCAAAGTGTGTTCAATAAACGGCTCGGCTGAGACCTCCCCGAGCACAACTCTGTTTCAGAGCACTCTGCTTTATAAATACACCACACAATGTGTGGTCTAAATAAAATAAATCCTGCTCAGCTCAGGGTAGATCTAATGTAGAAAATGTATGATGTTTATTCCCTCCTGATGCAATAAATTGGGAATGACTGGATGGAAAGTTTACAGCTTTTCAGCGCTCACTTATATTGATGGAAATAAGGAGTTTGGGCAAGGAAAATCAGGAGTTTGGGCAAGGACAAACCATCCCTGCCCCAGGGCAGAAAGCTGTGATCACACAGTCTCTTCTGGCTGCAGTTTTGCTGGCTGAGCACGTTGCCATCTCCTGCATCTCCAGATCTGGCTGTTTCCCTGTGCAATATTCAGCTTTTTGTATGGGGGATCCTTAGAGTTGATTTTGCCTAAGTGAACTAACTTAGTAAAGGCTCATTTACTACATTAACACTAAATAAATACACTAAATAATGAATAAATAAATACACTAAAGTGCATTTACTTAATGAATGGCTTCACCAGGACATGGTCATGCAGATGATCCAGCTGCCATACCTACAAGAGGGAGAAAAGAGGGAGTTGGAAGTGATAGGGAGAAGTGGCCCCTCATCACCCAGCCCTTGCCATATACAGCACCTGAGCTGGTTTACCTGAATTTTTAACTATTTAAACTTTCTTGAGCCATGTAAGTTAATGTCTATGTGTGCCTGGGAAATGCTAATGCAAACTATACTGCTAGGAGGCAAATTTAAACACATGCCAGCCTGTCTGCACAGAGCTCTGGCAATTTGGGGTTGGATTTCACTAGACAATTACAGGATGTCCCAGTAGTTTGTGTGAGCAACCATTGCTTCTGGCAAACATCAACAATTTCATTCATATGCAATTTTTGTGTCATGCTGGAATATAGTTTTACTAGTCAGTCTAATGTAGGTTTCAATTTTTTTTATCTTTATATTTCAATTGACAAATTGAGAACAACATGTTTTTGAACACTGTGACTCAAAGTCAGTCTGTGGCATCAGGGGTCTCCCAATAAATTAAGGATACTCTTCAGTCTCATCCAAATATCTCTGATTTCTCTCTTACTTATTATTTGTATTATATTTTTCTCCTTTTCTTGCACTTTTTCTCTTCATCCTCTTTTCTGGGATGAAATTAATTTTGAAGTCCAAACATAAATCCTTGAGAGGAGATCCCACTGGTGATGTATTTACTAATGGTTGTGAAAATCAGAACCAGAGAGGCAGGGAAAGAGGAAGATGGCAAAGGCAAATATATTTGGAAACAGCTAACTGAGGAACAAATTAAAAATGCCCTTTGAGTAAAAACAAACCACCCAAACAAAAGAGGCTCCCCTCTGAAGAACATAACCTCAAATCTTTTGTCTGCTTTTATTGAATCTGCATCCCCGGATCTTGGGAACAGCTTATAAATTTTGCCAGCTAGAAAATAACCCCTGACATTAAACAAAAAAGTCACGGCTTTTTTGGGCTCAGAAAACCCACAGTGCTCTGCTCTTATGGGATGTAGGTTTGTGATGCATCTCAGATCCTGAGAGTGAAGGTGAGGAAGGAATAACATGATCCTGAGAGTGAAGATGAGGAAGGAAAAGGATGAAAAGGACTAAAAGCCCATCCCAGCCTCCCTGTGTTTGCACTGCTCTGGCAGCCAGTTCATTTTGCCAAGGGCTAACCCTTCTCCTGGCATCCAAGTGTTCTGCAGAGCTGTGCCATGAGTCCCAAGGCAAGGGGTGGCCACGGGGACTCTGGTGTCATTTCGTGTGCAGGGCTGCTGCACTGGGGGCTGCTGCACCTCCCACGTTAACACTAAGCTGTTTCTCCAGTGCCTCTTTACAGCAGATGTGTCCATGTGTTGAGATTTCTTCCTTCTACTTGCAATATTTTCACCTCCAGGAGCAGCAAGCACCAAGCTGCATTCCTTTTCAGACAGTTTTATAATACATATGCCACCAATGCTCCTTGTTTCCACCTTCACTTCTGGCTTACAGAAACATGCACTGCCCTTCCACATTGTCCCTCTGTAAGGGAGCTGTGGCCCTTTGGAAGATGAACTAAAGGAAAACAGAGGAAAATCTCACTAGCACTGACACATTCAGCTATGCCTGCAGGTGGTGGGAGCAGGCTCAGTGATGTCCCTGTCCTCCTTTAGTAAATGTGCCCTCATCTGTCTGATGTGCTGTGCTACAGACATGCAATTCCTTTTTGAATCACTGCTTCAGGCCCACCAATGTGAGCAGGCAGAAGGGGCTTTTGTGTTTCCAAGAAACAAAATGAGGAGGACTCCATAAATACCTTATAGCTGGGTATTTGCTACAGAGGCCTCTTAATTTTCTGAGAAAAAAAACTGCCCACAGAATACACCTGAAAATAATTTCTGAGTTTACAAGGCAACATGCAGCTTCTCAACACATGATCAAATGTTGCTTTTTCTGAAGGTAAACACAATAAAAAGGCATCCAGGAAAGAGTTGGTGAAGTTATCGAGTTTCTGCGTGAGAAAAAACCCCCAAACCCAAACAAAACAATCACAGCCCTCAGCCCCAAAGCAGTGGGATGCTCTAGCCATGATCTCGGGGTGTGTGAGTGCAGTGTGGGACACCAGGGGATATAACACCTAGGTGGAATGTGGTCCTCAGGAATTCACCACTTGCCTGTGAAAGGAGCCAAGAGCTGTAATCAGCTTACCCACTGCATTTGCTCCTGCTGTTCACTAATGAGAGAAGGCAAAGCAAACAGCACACTTGCAGCTCCATCACACCGAGATTTTACCTGTAGCCAGTGGGTCCCTAATCAAAATTAAAGCAAAACAGGCAAAATTAGCTTGTTAGCATTTTTCTCTGTTAGCATTGGAGAAATGTCACATTTCGCCTGGGGCACTTCTGGTAGCTTTACCACAAAGGAAAAAGCTATTGTACCAGCTACGTCCCTAAACGTGCAGTCCTGGGCATTCAAATGTAGCAAGACTGATGAAATGACACTTCTCTCCTAATTTATGCAGGAAAGGAAGGAGGCTGGGGATGGGGCAGCCCAGTCCTTAGCTCAAAGCTTCATGCAGCTGGCAACTAACAAGCACTTTTTAGTCCTCTTTGATGTATGGATTTCTAACTTTTGTTCTAACAGAGAGATAACCCTTTGCAGAATAATTTTAAGCCGACTGGAAATAGATTTTGTTCTCTTAGTTATAATTTCTATGCCCTTTGGAAATAGACCTCACAGGCTAAAAATCTGATTCTCATTCTTGTTAGTTGTGACAGGCAACATGCAAGCCAGGGCTATTTTGTGAGCTGCTTCCCCCACACCCCCTCCACGGCCAGAAGCAGGAGGTATCAGTGCTTAGGAAGAGCCCATACCTTGGGGAAGGGTGGCCAATTATTCAGAGCCCAGGAAATTATCAGCCTTGTGTCCAGTTTCCACTTCTGCCAAAGATTCCCAGCATCATCTGAGGTAAATCCTGTATCCTTTCACACTTAGCTCTGTGTCTGTAACATGAGGAGAGCGCCAGGTCCTGCCTTAAAGATGGATCCTCACAGATGAACAAGTGAGGTGTGATCCAGGGTGGGGGCTGGTTAAGGAGGATTGTGCTTATTTGGGGAGCAACATTTTAGTGAGAAGGCTGAAATTGTTCATAAAGCTACAAGAGCTTTTGACTTCACAAACCAGTGCATGGAGAAACAGAGAGATTATAAATCAGCCTGACTCAGGTGAAGCTTTAGAATGCACCATGGACTTGGAGAGCTCAGAAATTTGAGTTAAACCAACAGGAAATTGTCAATGTGCACAACAGTGCTGGCATTCAGAATTAAGGTAGAATCCCTGAAGGCTCTGATTTGAGAGAAAGGGCTTCAGCACTGCCCACAGCCACCTACAACCAGAATGGTGGACAACCAAGCCCTTCTTTCAACAGCAACCAATTGAATCATCAGCTATTAGAGGGGTATCTAAAAAGGTGGTGCCAAGTGCTGGTGCCTCCATTGGAAATGCTGGTGCCACAAGCACAGAACTTTGTGTGTTCAGCTGAGATCCCCTGCACAGCCTGCACAAGGGGCCAACAGCCCTGGGTGTGTGTGAGCAAATACTGCTCACGTGTCAGGGAGCACTGTGCTGGACCTGCATCAGGGTGCTACTGCACCCTCAGTACAGCAAAAACAGCCTGGCAAATGGAGAACACATACTTAAGGCAACTCTTTTAAGCATTATTGCCTGTCTGAACTGCCAGCTCTTCACTACACAGGGTAATGAGGGCAGGGGACAGTGGCAAACCCAGATGAGGGCTTGTGGGGGCTGTTGTGGGGCAGAGCTCCTTGGGCACAATAACACTGAGAAACCATTTCTCCTGGTGAGTGAAAGTGTGCTGCTGAGTTCATAAAGCACTGCATCTGAGCTAATACCAGCCCTGCTGAGACCCCAGACCCACCTGGACAGGACACCTGGGATGCTTGTTCCCCCCTCCTGGCTGATCCTGTCCAGAGGAGCTCCATGGACAGCAGAGAACAGACCCTTCCTGTCTCTCAGGTGTGAGGCACAAGGTCTGTCCCAAATTGTGCCCTTCCAAAACAAAGCCTGGTCTCTTTAATTTATCTAAAACACAACCCTGGAAATGGCACATCTCTAGATGTTCCCTGTTTAATATATTTCAAATAACACCACTGATATAAGGCACTTTTGGAATAACATTAACATCTGGGCTGACCCCGCCTCCCTACCAAGTTTGAGCCTGATGTTAATTAAAACAGGCAAGTTATAAACCCCAGGAAATGGCAGCTGACCCTGGACTATGAATGTAATGCTGTAATAATATGCTGTAAAAACGAGGCATAGTCAAACTGCTGCCCAGGTTGCTCCTAGAATGATGCTCTTTCTGTCTCAGCACTGTGCTCCCTCTCTCCAAGAATGAGATCATTATCCCACTGGCACCCTGGTCAGGCTCTGCTTTTGGGGTGGTAGCCTTCACATTCTGAGTCACCCCCAAGGAAATGATCCCTCCTGACAGGAAAAATTGCCTCTCTCCTGAGAGGCACTTCTCATTTCTGTGTGAAAACTGCTTCCTGACCACATGTGGTCGCTGAGGATCCCCTGATGCTCTGTCAGGACAGACTTAACCTGAGCTGCCCTGATCTTTGGAAATATATGGAAAAATAAGGAGGAGTATTTTTTCTTTCCACTCCGTATTCCCAGCTGTGTGTGTGGGGAGGGTGGAGGAGGATGGCCCCAGGACAGAGGGATGTGAACCCTGGAGCTGAGGGCAGAGGGGAGGTTTGCTGTGAGCCACCTCAGAGGTGGCAGTGAGAGGCTGCACCTTCCTCCTGTGTGTGTGCTTCACTGTACCTTCCCTTTCTTTGGTGGTCCACAAGTGAAGGGTTGGAGGTGTCTGTGATGGGGAGCCAGGTAACAACTGGGAGCAGGAGGTGAGATGGGGTCAGGGGAGAACTGGAGAAACCCCCAGACTCATCACCACATCTCTCACTGACTAAATATTAGATGTGATTTGGAAGTAATTAATGAAACATTTGTGTTGTTGTTGGAAAACGCAGTACTGTTGAAATTGGAGCATTTCCTCTCAAGATGTTGCTTTTTGTCAAGCTATGAATGAAGAAAAACAACAAAACCCAAACAGGAAAACCCTTCCAAAGCTAAACAAAACAAGCAAACCCCAAATCCAAAGGGTTCCTTGTCCTGCACACACCTCTGAAGAGACCCTGCAGGTTTCAGTTCCTGTGGCCCTTCGGAACCCAGCCCAGCAGCGTTCAGTGTCCCACAGAATATGTCCCTTTGTTTGTAAATAAATTAAATGAGCTTTTGAGCAGATACATTTTATCTTCTGTGTGAGCTGAAGGAACCAGGATATGAGCCTATGAAAAGCTGGGTTGTAATGGATACACCCTGCCCCTTCTCTCTTTGAGGCATGGGAAAGGTCAACTTTTGTCCTCTAAAATGTGTCACTGCTATAAATATGACTGCATAATTTATTGCAAATTGTTTAACAAATTTATTGCAAACTATTAATAAACCTCCTCGAAACAGCACAATGAGCGTGTGCAATAAACAAGGGAAATATTTGCTTGATTCAAACCACATTGGATGATGTTAAATTAATGTTGAATAGATACATTTGAAGGCCTAGAGGGATGAGTGCAGGCAGCCACCGGATGCTGAGCACACATGTCAGAAGATGTCAGGGAAGTGACCAAACCTTTTTGTCAATGGCTTAAAGCTGAGATAAGCCCCGAGTGTTTAAATTGGCAATTCTAATAGCTACCTGAATCCAATCCAATTCACAGCAGCTTGGCTTGTAAGGCAATCGGTGATACAGTGTTAATGCCAACTAATCTGATAAAAATTGACACAATGACAACGTTGGGCCATTAGTTACCAGCAGTTTTTATGTCTGTATAAATCCATCGTGTTTTACAAGGTGCAGGGGGATTCTGGGAGAATCTTTTTTTGGTTGTTTCTTTTTTTTTTTTTCAGAACCGTGGAAATAAAGCGGTTTTGCCGCCGCAGCAAACTCATCCTTTCGCTCTGCGCGCCGCCGCTCAGAGTGTTAAATGGCAAAATTCATCACAACTAATTTCTATTTGCCATCTATTAGGCTACATTGTTTTGTCCTCAACGTCAGGTTAAATAATGAACCTCTCGGAATAGAGTAAATTAACCTCCACTTTATGTTCATGTCATTGTCAAATGGAAACATCACTTGTACAAATGAAAAAGATTCATTAGTAAAGCTAATGCATAGGCTCCACTCCAGTAAAAGATAAGAGCGATTGAGGCCTTGTCATAATGCGGTGTCGAACCGCTGGCTTGTTATTTATGATGCCTGCCATAATCTTTGGAGATTATTTTCAGCAATGGTAATTAGCACACAATGCATCAGGAACAATTATGGAACAATGTCTTAGCTTGACAGGTATGCCACCCTGCTGCAGGCGGGCTATGATCCATGAGAAATTCAATCAAATCTGCATGCTGCAGGGAGTTTATTAATATTTCTCCTTCCGAGGCAGTTTGAAAGGCAGCTATGCTTGACTGGCCACCCAAAAATACTTAGCAGAGTGATATGAGTGTGCTCCTTGTTAATACACACCTATCTGCACAGAGCCTTCCTGTGCACTTAGGGCTGATTAAAATAATGTCTGTGAGTTTGCTATTTACCACGGTGGAGAGAAAATTGCTACCTCTGCTCACTGGCCATGGGGCCTCGTTCAGGGTAGGCTGTTGCTAAAGGAGCTCTGTAACGAAGTGGCAAATTCCAGCACTGACACAAATCCTGTAAGTCTGCTAGAAGCAGGGGGAACTACACTGATTTACAGCTCCTCACATCCCAGCTTAGGAATCAAAGTGTCCCTGATTAAGGCAATTTTCCATCGAATAGCACAAATGCAGCAGCGTGGCAGTTCCTCCTTTCAGGCATCCCAACAATGCTGTGTGCAGCCTCTCCTGAGGGGCTGGGGCATGGACAGGCCACAGAGGAGAAACGTGGCTGAGGAGCACAGACTCAGAGTTACTGTGTGTGACACCCTTGCAGGGTAGATGTAGCCTCTGTGGCCACAACTGATCTTAGTACCTGCTGAAAAACTCGTCAGGTATTTTAGAGACAGCCCCACAGACACAATTTTTTTCTAGGTAGTGACATGAAGACCTTCCAGCCAACTTCTGTCACTGTCCTGGAGTTCATGGCAGAGCTGCACAAGCTAGAGCCAAGCTGAGGTGAGGAGAGACACAAATCAATCATCACCAGTCTTTGAAAAGACAATTGTTTTCAAACCATATTAAAAAAAACACTGCAAAGCCTGAGAACACCTTGGCCAGGTCTTAGAGGACTTTTCACTTCAAGTTTTCTAGGTGTACATTTTGAGATAACTTCCTGATAAATGTTGTTTAACATCTTGTTTGGTTGCTAATAGACTGGGGGATACTTCATCATCCTCATTCAATAAAAATACATCACCCTGCTTCTTTCTACATGCAGAAATGTCAGTGCTAAATGCACATTTCTGCCCATTCTGCATCATTATTAATGATTTATCATTGTCATCCTTTAATAGGCTTATATCATTATTAGGATTTCTTTTGTTCTTAATAATGCTTAAAGGTCATTAAGAAACAGAATTCATGTGCCCATGTCAGTGGGTGAAGAGACACCCTTAAAAGAGGGGACAGCTCTGAGTGGAGAGCAGGAGTGTGGGAGGGACGGCTGGATGCATTTAGCAGCACCAGCCATATTATAAAATCATCAGTCAGAGAGGAATTGTTGCTTTTTGTTTATTTTAACATTATTTTCCATGGGGACTGCTGCTAGGGGCTTAAAGGCATGTCTAAGTTTTTTTTTTTTTAATGCAAACATTGTTTGGTATTTCTGTTGCACACAAGCTCTTTCCTTCCTCTTGTTTGGTATTTAAATGTATGGATGGCTTGTGATTAGGAGCAGGTGGAGGGGGAGAACAGGACAAAGTGATTTTAAGTCACTCCTCTTTTGTGCCACCATCTGTTCCTGGGCTGGAGTGAAACTGAATGCACAAAAAACTGATCGGCACCATAACTTTTCCAAAGAAAATGAGGATGATCAGGAGAATCCCCAGGGACGTGGGCCTGATGGGAGAGGTCACACCCTCCTCCTCTGTACCCTGACAGATTGCTGCGCTGCTTTTCTGCTCGGAACAGACGAGCCACCATTTATTAATTATGGGTTGTTCTGCTGCTGAACCTAAAAATCGAGCCCCACTGTGCTTGGTGCTGTATTAACACAGGGCTCAGTGGCAGCCATTGGCCCCAAAGACCTTACAGTTTGCATGGAAGAAAAAAGCAAACAGATGGATACAACAAACCGACTGCGGGAGCATGGAGTAACCATGAGACAATTATGATCCGTTAAACTATTCAGGTCAGGAAATGCACTGCAATACCATCCCCAATTGAAACACTAGAAGGATGCTAAATGGGCAGAGGGCAGAGTGGAATGATTAGATTTGGGACAATGGATCGAATGTTCTGTTGCAGAGATTGCCACAGGATTTTTAATGACCAGGTCTGATCATGGTTTGTGTTTTACAGACTGCCCAAGGAAATTGTGTCTCCAGTTGCTTTGTACCTTCTTGGTGTGCACCTTGTGAAGGCCTGGAGGGCTGCTGTTTAACAGCCATGTTAATTTTGATGAGATAGTGTGCAATAACAAAGCAGCAATCAGCACCAAGGGATGGCTGCAGCCAGAAGTGAAGCATCTCCCATCAGCAAACAGCTCTTGGTTGTTGTAGCCATCCCTGCAAAAATACCTGTGGTTCTACTTATCTGGGAGCACTGGAAGTTGCTTGGGGACAGGTTCAGGGTGTTCCAAGGGCATTTGCTCATGTGTCTGTGAGTCAGCTCAAGGAGAGGGGCCTTTAGAGGGCACTGAAGAACACCTCACTGAGCTCCCGGGTTCTTCAGGGATGGTTGTGCTGTGGATGGGGCATCTGGAGAAGGCCTTGTGCTCATTCCTACCCCAGATTAGGGACTGTGCTTGACCGAGACAGAGCCTAAAAGCAGTGCAAGAGGTGAGCAGCTCTCCCAGGAGCTGGAGAGAAATGAGATGCCCACAGCCCTCCTGCTCTGCCCCTGTGCTCAGGGACACCCAGAGCTCTGTGTGCTCCCCATTTGTGTCCTGTGCAGCCCTGCCTGCCCTGTGCAGAGCAGCACTGGTCAGGACACTGTGCTGCCCAGCTCAGGAGGTCCCTGATGGGCTGAAGAATCCCAGTCCACCAACTCATGAGTATTTTCCAACTCTGTCCACCCAAAGGGAGGCTGAGATCCTTCAAGATCCTCAGTAGGGCTTCTCTGAAGGCGATGCTGGCCTGAGATCTTGAGTGATGCAAACATCCAGTGAGTGAGGACAGAGCAGCAATGTCCCTCAGAGACTTAGAACAGTTCATTGGTGAGAGCAAAGCTCCTGCCTGTTGCTGAAAAAGCCCTTCCAGGCTGTGGGCTTCTCTGTACTTGTACTCACCTTCTGTGAGTGTTTGGGTTGGCTCCCACCTCCTGCAACTCTCCAGAGTTTTACATCTTTAAATCAGATATTCAGTGCTCTTCAGACTCCAGGTTGGTCCATACAGCCAAACTCTGACAAAAACTGTTTAATGCTTCATACAAGCATTTTCTTTTTAATGATTCCGGCCAGGGATGCTGAGTTGAAGAACCAAACTAATTTCATGTGCTTCTCCAACACCCCATTATGACATTTATGACATATTTTTCTGTTTAGAGGGATGATTTTTTCCAGATGCCAGTACATCTAAAACTACCTAATGAGATTTCCACAGATGTAGAGCTTAAAACCATCTATGGTATTTTTATTTTTCTCTCTAAGTAATGATACTTTCCAATTGAAGCATTTCCTGAATAAAGCACTAGAAACAATTGAATGTGTATCAGATTCATAGAAAGAAAAGCTTTTTCATTGGCAGGCAGGTATGGTGATTGAGTCTTGGCTTTTCACCCACTTGATTTGAAATGAGTTTTATTTTCTCTGGAGTTGGTCAAGATTTAAGGACAAAATTTTAAATCTGAAGTTTGGGGCGGCCAGGGAGTGCTTCAAAGGCCCTGTAGCTCTTCTCTGCAGTAACATTACCTCCCTAATTACAGTGTCGTGCTCTGTACATTGCATAGGAGGTATTATTGGTCACGTTTTACAATGGGAAAACACAGGAACAGAAAGATGAAGCGACTAATGGGTGATTCTCCCTCTTTTCTCCCCAGGTGGAAGAAGCCTCTGTTTCCCTGAGGACAGCTGATGCTGCCCCTCTCTTGTATTTTCATCCTTTGAGGGATGGTGATGATGAGGAGTTTGTATCCCTCTATCCCCGCTCTTCTTGCCATCCCTAATCACCCTATAAAGAGGGAGGAAAGCAGGATGACAAGTGTTATCCCACCAGACTGCAGGGTCATTTTGGTGCCAAGAGGAAACTGGGAAGCTGCTCATGGTGGTTATTTGATCTGAGCCTCAGCAGGGCAGGGTATTTATATTTATATTGCTGCTGGATGATCATTTTCACCCTTTGGTTCTTCACAGTTTTATTTCCTAACACAGCTGATGAGACCCACAGTTTGTTCAGGATCAGGGAAAGCATCTGACTCCCAGAGAGCCTTTTCCCCAGTGAATATGGAACAGCACAAGAAAAGAGCTCTGTGTTATTTGGTGGCTGGTGCTGGGATTACTGGCCTGAGTGTGATACCCAAGAGTGGGGACATGAGAAAACTGTTTAACTGTGACTTGGGTGGGTGTAAGTCCTGCTATCTACTGCTTCCCCACATGTCTTCTTGCTTTCACATAGAAAAATTATTGTATTCTTTCAGTGAAGAATGACCCCTATTACACTTAAAATAAATTGCAGCATTGTCTGGAAATATTTAAGCTGAATCTCTCTCACTCTTGTAAGAGCAGAACACCCACAACCAAGGAAGGGAGGCTGGGCTGTTCCAACGCTGAACTCAGCCTTGCAGATGTCTGTCACCTGCTTCTAAGGAAATGTGCAAGTGTTTGGGAAAGAGCTGGGCTTCGTTGTTATTGTGGGAATCTGAAACCACTCTGAACTTTGCCCTTCTATCCCCTTTCCAAATTTCTTTTCGGTTTTTTTTTTTGGTTTTGAGATTGTTTTTATTTTTTTTACAGAAGAAAAATTGCTGGGCTCATACTCCACTAACTGGTTTGCATTAAGGGCTTTTTTTTCTGCAAAATGCCAAGTGCTCTTAACTCCTGCCCAAGCCAAAGCTGCTCATCACCTTGCCAGAACTGAGCTGTGAGATTCAGATTTGGGCCACAAGCTAGAAAGTCGATCTGCAGTTGGTGTAACTGATCCCTTCAGCCAACGCCCCACTCCTGGCTGGGCAAGGCTGTCACTCAGCATCACACATGGAATTAATCCATAAACCCAGACTGTACCTGCAGCAGCTTTTCCATTCGTGGGGCCCACACCTCTTACCCTACTAGGCAGACAGCTGGGTAGGGAAGAAATTAAATATTTTGTCTTCTACCTGCTGATGGGAGCTGCTAAACAAAAAGCTGTTGGGCACTCAGAGAAAGGCAGAAGCTGGATGTCTGCAGAACAGGAGGAGAAACCTCCTGGCCTGGGTCTGGCCCTCATTTTCTTTCTGAACAGCCCAGAGCTTGTTTATTCCCCTTCCACCTTCCAGCTACTGCATGGGACTCTTCATTGCACTCCATCACCAAAATCCTGTAATCCTGTACGTTCACCCTCTGGCTTTCCAGCTCACTCTGC
Source organism: Spizella passerina (assembly GCA_013401375.1). Taxonomy (NCBI): domain Eukaryota; kingdom Metazoa; phylum Chordata; class Aves; order Passeriformes; family Passerellidae; genus Spizella; species Spizella passerina. Next base: position 4,863 of record WBNQ01070167.1, on the reverse strand, counting down.
CTCTCAGAAATGCGAATAACAGAAAGTCTGAGCAAGTAGAAAGCATGGCATGATGCTTGTCAGGAGGAATCTTCCCAAACTGGTGGCATTGCTATGCAGGAGTCTGTCCTCCACCCCAGCACAATCCTGACTTGGATAAGCTTCCTTCCAGCCCCAGACTGTGTGGGCAGAGCTCAACTGGCTCCACTTCTCCATGGGAGACAAACACTCTGCAGAGTGGGATGTTGTTTTACAGCAGAGGTGTGCCACGTCTGGCACAACCTCACCAACACCAAATTGAGTAAATCAAGATCAGGATCAAGAGGATCATCCAGCTGCTGTGTTGGGTGGGACTGCCAGCTGAGATCATTCTGGACCCAGAAGCAGGTTTGTGTCCCTGCTAACAAAAGAGGTATGGGCTTACTTGGAGTCAAAGCCAAACTACCACTCACTCAGTGAAATGTTCTGGTCTTAGAAACCACCTTGAAGAGGGTGTAAATAATGTACATCTTTGTGTTTCATGTAATAAAAGGGTTTCTGGTCTGCTGCCCTGTCAGTTAAGGATTACACACCCACCCCTATTCATGATTAATCAGATGTCAGGATGTATGTGCTCTCCCAGCATATCATCCCATGGCAAGCAGCAGCACTTTTACAAATGTAGAAAGAAAGAAAAAAAAAGAAACAATAATAGGAAAAAGAATTATTTTTATGTGTACTTGTCTTAAGACATATTTTTCCATTCAGTAATTTGAAAAAAATAACCATCTGGAAAAAATCATGTTATGGACAAGGCGTGTCATGACATTTACAGCAAATATTTTTGCTCTTAGTATCAAAACCAGCTCTTTGCTCTATCAAGAGCTGAATATTCATATACACATAAATGTTCAGTAAATAAAAGGGCCTCTGCAGAAACTCAGAGCTGGGAGATCTTGTGCTCTCAGCATTTACATTCCCACTTGTTTATACTTGTTTGAAACCCATATTTTTTACATCTCAGATGTGAGTGCCTGTAGTTCCTTTCCCTGTGCCCCCTTGGTCTCAGGAGAATGACAATAAACGGCCCGACTGTGGAAGCAGTCCTGATGTAAGTAAAGGTATCAGGAGGCCACGAGGGCATAAATGAGGCAAAGTTTCCAAAGAAATCACCAGGATGATTTATAATTATGGGCAACCTTGTTCAGTCAGAAGAAGAAATAAAATGTGTGCATTGTGCACCAGGTTCTGAGACGAAGCAGAGGAAGAAACCCAAGAGCATCTCTTGTTTTCTAAACAGGAGCTTCCCAAAAATGCTGTTGACCCTCTGGCAGCAATGCTTGGGCTAGGAGGATAACTCCCCTCTCTTTTGGGACTTTGCTGAGATAACTTTTTCTCGGGCTCAGCACTTGCTTTGAGGTGGAAGGTGAAGGTGTGGTTTACATGAGGAGTGACAGAGTCCCTTCACAGAGTCAGGCTGCATGTCCTGCACCCACCTTGGGTTCTCTGCAGCCTGTGCAGCCCACGGGCTGGTGCCTGTGCTGGGGCACTGGAGCACATCCCCAGGGTGCTGCAGTGCCCAGGGTCCCTCAGAGGTCCCTGCAGCCTCTCCAAAGGGGCAGCTCTGGGGGCAGTGTTTCCATCAGGACCATGCCTTGAAAAGGGGAGTGGAAGTGAGGTGCCAGCACCTGGGTGGGGGTGGCAGAGAGCAGGGAATGAAGGTGTTGGTTTGCAGAATGGTGACACTGACAGCCAGAAATTCCCAGGGTGTGGGTGTTTGGATGCACAGGCTTCCCTGAGGCCAATCTCTGCCTGTCGAGAGGTTGTGGGCTGTAATGTCCAATATCACTCGTAATTCCAATTCCCATCTCTGCTGCAAACTCACATCCATCAGAGGTTTCAAATGTCCCTCTAAAAAGATAACTTAAGATATTAATTAAAACTACAAAAAATATCAGGCAGTACTGATATTTATTGATTTATTTATTGATTTTATTATACAATAATTAAAATCTAGAAGAGAAAAAGTAATTCTTCCTTTGTTTTGTGAGGATTTTGAACATAATCTGCTATTTAACATGAAACAGGCTCTTAGCAAATAATATGACTACTTTAAAATATATTTGCCCTTTAGCATCTTCCAAGCCCTGTCTCCTGAGGTGCCTCCACAAAGCAAGGGAGTAGCAGACAAGTTGTTGTTTAAGCCCAGGCTTAGAAACCCTGAGTGTACCAAACTCTCCTTGAAGTGGTAACGTGGTAATTCTTAATCTCAGCATGATACTCCTTTGACATAAAGGAACAGTGATTCTTTCTCTGGGAGGAGGGTCAGTGGAAATGAATCTTCTTAACAAAAATCAATATCCCAAAATTTGAAATCAGTTGATGCAACTATCTGCAATTCAGCTTGCTTATTAACAGACCCAGCCAATCAGTTCCATGTGCTCCCTGTTGCTAAGTTGCCTCCATAAACAAATTGATTAATTGATTTTTTCCCCCCCCAAGGCCTTTTAGTGTTTAAGCAGGTCAGGCAGCTATGATTTCATTTTGCTCATCTACTCGGCACTGGCTTTGTAAATCAGTTTGGAATCCCAGTTCTTTATGTCAAAGATCAGCAGTGTCACCTGCAAGCTCAGATGGAGAAGTGGATCTATGGAGAAACTTCATCTCTCTGGGAAGATGGGGAGAGGGTGGGACTGGGTTTCAGTGGCAGAGTGGAAACCATCTCCTCTGGCTCTGAATTTGAAGCACCTGGATCAGAACTTGTGCCTGCAGCTTTAGGTCTAGGTTAAAATGGAAAAACCCCTAAGAAACAAAAGTGTGTTTTTAATTTGGCTTTTTCTTCCAGCTGTTTCTGAGTGAAGTCTTGACTGAAAATCTGTTTGAACAGGCTAATATTAACCTGCTTCCATGATTTGATGCCAGATTGTAGTGAGAACAATGTCTCAGATTTGAGAGATGTCACGTTTGGCCCTAGGCCTCCGTTTGCTATTAAATTTGTGTTTCATGTCACCTCTAAAGAAAGGCTGCCTTGCAGCTGGTCCTGGCTGCCCTGATCTGCTCGAGAATCCACTATGGTGTTTTTGAAACTAAGACTAGACAAATTTAAAAATTAAAAAAATCTAAAGACCATGGGCAGAAGAGGAAACTTTGAGTCTTCACTGGGCCAGCAGTAAGAAAGGAGCCCCAAAGGGCCACATCTGGAGGAGGAATAACAGCTGGCTGTTATTCCTAATGATGCAGAGTGGTGCTAGCTGGTTGCAGGCATCTCCTTTATAACTTCCTTTTTCAGAGACCCAATTTCTCTTCCTGCCCTTCTACCCTACACTTGAGAGGTAAGACAAACATCTTGCTGAATGGCTTTGGAGCCTTGATACCAGTAGCAGAACATTTAACCCCTCAGCAAAGGTTTGCTGGACTGCTGTTTATTTATTTACTTAATTAGTTGTAGTTGGATTGAATTGATCCCTAGCCTTAGAGCTGAATGGGAAATATCCATGTGCAAGGAATAACTGCAGGACCAGTGCAAATGGCAAGTGCTACCCTGGAGGTGTGTGAATGTTATTGTTTGGAAATTGTTAATGAGGGACCAGGTTAACAGAAATTGGTGATATTTTAGGAGATGGCCTTGTGGCCACTGGGTGTCCTAGGAAAGAGATCAAACCCAAAATGTTCCAGCCAGAATATGGAATGCTTTTCATTGCCAAAAGGTGTCTTTCCTGAGTCTGGCAACACATTTCAAACTGTATCCAGTGGGTATTTGGGTCTAAAAGCAGTAACTTCAAAATATGAATAGTGTAAATACTGACATTTCAGATACTTCTTTCATTTCTGTCTCCCTACACCCCACGTAGCCAAGGAAGTCAGAGAATGTAATAACTTACAGAACTTTCTGGAATGGGTACCTCTGAACGCCCATAAATTTTACCTCTTAAAGTTGTGGAGTTGGTGTTTTGTTTTCTTTTCTTTTCCTTTTTATTTTAAACCTTTTCACAATTATTCAACTGGACACAAACTGAAAAATAGCAGAAAGAGAACTGAAAAAAAAGAGGAAAAATGAAAGGAAAAAAAGTGAGTGCAATATCAGCGATTCCATCACACTCAGTGACATAAACCTAGAGAAGAGGAAAACAGAAAGAAAAAAAGGCTTGAAAATTATCCCAAATATTTTAAAGGGAAAAGTTTTGGAAAGATAAAGCCTGATATCTCTTAACAGTTTTTCTTTTTCTATTTATTTAAATCTGTTCCAGAGCTATCGATGGTTTTAGAGTCAAGAGCTTCAAAATGTAGCCTTTTAAACAGAAGCCTTCTCCAGAAGAGATTTATGCTCTTTGGTAGACAAAAAATGATGCTTTTTGGGAGCCAAGTTTTGAACTGGGCTTTGGGTTGGAGTCTAAAATCTTGCAAACTTTGTTTCTGTAGATTTTATTTGCAAAAGCATTACAAAACTAGCTGCTCTAAAGAATTGTTGGTGCTTTTCCCATTTTAGATTAGATGCAAAACCAGAACACTGGTGACTAATTCAGACCTTGGGAGTTGTTCCTGAACTTATCCCAAAATTTAGAAGCATTAATCTTCATGATTTTGACTCTTACCTATCTCCAGTCAAAATATGTTTCGCATGACTTCATCCCTTTGCTAAGTGAATTGAAGGCAGTTAATTGCTTGTTTGTTTCTTTAGTCTCAAAGTAATTAAATGTTAATTCTCTCCATAGCTGAAACAATACTCTGAAGCAGAAAAAATTAAGTTTTTTTAATTACTACCAAGGGTTTTGTTGTTGATCCTAACAATAGAATTCAAGGTGATCCAAGGTAATAATGCCTCTTCTCCATAGATTTCAGGTCTCACCAAACATTAATTGAATACCTGGTGGTTGGTTTTGCTTGGGGTAGGGTTAATTTTCTTCA
>WBNQ01070165.1:36722-64042 GCA_013401375.1 Spizella passerina | reverse complement strand
GACAAGCTTGCAGAGAGATGACTTGGAAGAAAAACTGGTGCACAGCATTCAAATACCAAATCTGGTATTTTCATATCAGCTCACTTTGTATGCACAGTGCATACTTTATATTCCATGTATAGAGTTATCATCCTATAGAAACTTATTTGAACTAATGATTTATAAAATTCTGAATAAACCAAATCAGGGAATGTCTACAATTTCTATTCAGTTGACATTTAATACAAATGCCAATTACTTAAAGTGATATTGATCATAACATAGCACCCTTGACAAATAGGAGTAAAACTTTCAAACTATGTTTTTCCTCATCTTGACATCAATACATATAATGGAAATTGAGTTTATGAGCTGTAGGCCAAACTTGAAAGAAAAAAAAAATATTTTGTCTTCCTATTAGTCAGCAAAAGATATAAGAGAACGTGGCAGGTTAGTAAATAGAAATTAATTGAATTCTGGGTAATGAAAAATAATAATAATAAAGCTTTTAACAGCCATGAAATTGTGAACATAAGTTTTTTCAATATATTACAGCTTTAGAACAAAAAAAAAGATTAAGTTACAAAAAGGAAGCCACTATCAATTTCTTAAGTATGTATGTATCATAACAGACATATTTCTAAATGTCCACCTTAAAATCAGCAGAATTTTTTCTAATGAATATTAGTAATAGTTGAAGACAACACTTTATATTTTCAAGAGAAATTCTGAATAAGATCAGGAATGGGAATGACAGCAACAGGAAAAAAAATCATGGCAAGCATCTAATAGCATTGCTTTCAAGAGGCAGAGAGAAAAAATCAGCTGAATCAAAGCAGAACAGAAAACCCCAATACACCACAGAAGTAACTTTGTAATGTCTTCAGAGACATAGCAACCTTAATCCAAATAAAAAGAAAAGCAGTAAAACCAAAAAATACACCAGTCTGACATATCTGCTGAAATATGTATCCTAGGACCAGGAAAGAATGAAGGAAGCACCATGGTCATCCAAACATCAAGAAGACCATGACTTCACACAGAAATTAAAGATAATGCAATGGAATAACAGTAAAAGTTGGTGTTTAACAAGCAGCAGCTGTGGGAAGAAGCCATTGCACCAACAAATCAGGACAGCTGACAGTAACAAAGTAAAACTGTGCTCAGTGAGAAATGCATCCTTCACCACCACTGCGGGGTGCTTCATCCATGGCCTGGATCTGGTTACAAACCACAGCTTTGGACAGATCACAGCCCCTGGATAACAAACCTCAAAGGCTCTGTCCTGTTCAAGGGTATCAGGAGCTCCTAAAACTGCAAGAGCAAGAACCTGAAAGGAAAAGGCACTAAGAACTCTAGAGAAGAAATGACTAAACTAAATATTTTCCTATGTATTTTAAAATATATACATATATCTGAAAAGAAATTTGGGTTGTTTTTTTCCCGGAACAGGTATAGTGTGTATTTAACACCTACAAATAATACCTCTTGTTTACTAACAAAACAAAGGACTGTAAAAGCATCATGCAAACACAAAACATCCATCAATAATTTGGAGAGTAAAGAAGAGGCCAACAATGAAGAATTCATTCATTTCTCAAGAGGAAAAAAAAAAAGTGTTGGAAGGAGGAAGGAAAATGAGTGAGATGCATGAGAGGCACAGGGCAGGAGAGCTGCACAAAACATCCTGGGCTGTGCCCACTACAGCTGGTCATGGCTGGTGGCCCAGTGAGGCCCCAGGCCACTCTCTCTTGATACTGAGTTTTGGTTTAGATTTTCTTTTTAAGTAGCTCAGCTAACCAAAACATTAATCAACGTCTCAGCAGAGTACAGACCACAGCATAAACTTCAGCAATTACTGATTCAAAGAAATGATAGAAACAAACAGCCAAGTAGATAATAAACAGAAGAAATTAATCAGGAGCTCCACTTGTAAGCGTGAAAATAAATATAACTGTATTTACTTTATTCTGAGAGTTTCCAATAAAGAAGTATAAAATAAAACAGAAAACAATAACACTTACAGTGGAAGTGCCAGAGTATAATGAACTTCCAGAATTACTGCAAAGCCTCAAAGATGGGCATCATGGTAACCAGAACCAAACAGCAAGAGACAGTCACTTTGGGTGAAAATGGGAACATGAGAAGAGGGAACAGACAAGGGGATGATCTCATCAGGCCAAACACAGCTCACCAGAGGATGGCAGGAACTGGGGCTACCAGAAAGTGAAGGGACTATCAGCAGGGCAGGCAGAAGAGCTGACCCTGTGAGTCCTTTAGTGCTGCTGGGAGCAACACCCGAGCTGGATCTGCAGCCTTGAATCACAAAACACCCTGAACATCAAGTCCTGCTCTTCCCTTCCTTGCATTGCACCAGACACCATGGTGGAAGCACCTGAGGCAGCTTCAAGCATTAGGAACATTCTCCAGGGGGGATAAAGGGAACTCTGCACCCACTCATAGCCCCATCTCCAGACACCACTAGAGTACAAGTGTAATTGGGGCTGGAGATAAGCAAAGCTTAACATTCCACTAAATTAAGAACTATTCCAACAGTATTTCATGAAAAATCAATAGTAACTGCACTTCCAACCACAGTCTGTGGATAAGCATTATTATTTACAGGCTCACTGAGATGAGCAGTATATTGTCTCTTTAAAAGGGATGAATAAAGTTACATCAGCAGAGTGGCTCTCTCTCATTCAGAGACATAGCTGTGTGTATGTATAAACACATTCCTTTCTGTAGGCAGCTAAACTGAGTTGCTGCACAAATCTGCATTTGAAGGCATGAGAAAGGTGCCACTGGCTTTATGCAATCCTGCACAGGAGTGTTTTCTTCAAACTGTCCAGAGCAGCACAACTCCACCACGGTGGGTCAGCCCTTCATGGTAATGGTCCAGTCTCGGTGTGCTTTGATTAGATCAGAAGAGGAGCAGCAGCACATCAGCCCCACCTTCCCCTGCCCTGTCTGGGTACCTCCAGGAAGGATTGTGCCCCCTGGCAGCACCTCCCACCCCAGAGAGCACTGAAAACAGCAAACAGTGCACTGAATTTACTTCCCTTTGACCACATGCCACCATCAGAGGCAAGGACACCACAGAGAAAGCCACAAGGCATGTTATCTGACCTTCCTGACTCTATTCATACAAAAACCAGGAGGCATAAACAGAACTAGCAGTGATCTGGTTCTAAATTCTTCTTTTTTCCATTTTTCTCCTCTCCTTAAAAGAGACAGCTCTTTACACAGCAAATGCACGTTTGTTAGGGAATGCTGGGGAGGCCACAAGTTTACAAGGATTTAAGCAATGGCAAGAAAGCTCCTTGCAGAGCCCCACTGAGGCTTCCCAAGCAGCCAAGGCCACATCCAGCTCCAAAAGTCCCCAGGCCAAAAGGGCTGCAAGCCTGGGAAAGCCTAAGTGGCATTTCAATTATGACTGCCTCTTGTCCTGTCCCCAGGCATCCACTTAGGGCCATCGATCCCAGCCAGGGCAGCCCATCTCGCATTGCCAGTCCCTGCTGGCATCTCTAACTCCACACAGAGACAGACAGCAATGATTTGGCTGATAACTAACGCCTCATTCTGATAATGCCTTCTGCACTGGCAAATGAAGGCAAGAAGTGATATTTTCACCTTTCCCCAAGCTGTTAATCCAACCCCAGAATATTGTCAGTACTTCAAGCACTATGTATCACCTGATTTATTTAGGCCCACAAGATAGTGTGATTCAAAGGCACAGAATCAAGCCACAGCACTGAAAAAGAGGCACTTTTTAAAAAGGATGTTAATCCCCTTCAAAGAAAAAAAAAATTTAAAAGGAAAAAAAAAACAAAAAAAAAAAAAAAAACAAACCAAAAAAACAAAAAGCCCAACAAACCCCACCAATAAAAAGCCCTGCAAAGTTCACAGTTGCTTTTTACCCTGTCACATTTTTAGTAGATCCCCTTTCTTCAACCAGGCTGCAGACACTGTTTGAGGAAGTGTCACAAACACTACACTTTATCAAGAACTGTTTCACCTGTGAATGTTCAGTGCCTCATCAGGATTAGTCACCCATCACCAGAAGCAGCTGCAAGAGCAGCACAGCCCCTTGGTGCTGATGCATTGCTGCTAATGAGCATCACCTGCACTCTGCACTGCCCTGCACGGGTAGCAAGTCAGGAAAACTAGGAGGATTTTTTAATTCCTCTACATTTATCCATATTTGAAATACCAAAATATGGTCTGAAACTGCCCTTATTCACCCTTGTGTAACTCGTGTTCTAACATAACTACTGTAATGAAGTTTTCCCATCTTTTAAGTGCAGCTCTAATAAAACAGTGTAAGAACACACGGTTGGTTAATTCCTGACACAAAATAAAAGGCCAACTCCATGGCAAGCCAGAGCTGTCATCTGAAATTAGGGCATATGACAACCCTAATGTGATCTGAAATTCAGATTTCTATTAGGCCTCATTAAGCAGTTTAGAGAAATTCTTCCTTATTTTTACTGGGTCTTTTTATCGAATTACTTTTACAGAATGATGCACATAAATACATAAAGCCTTTTGAAATCATAAAATATTTTAGTATTAAGTTTTTTTCAAGTCCTATCACCTCTCATCTATGCAAGAGAAAAGGCAAGAGCCTTCACTGTTAATTAAAAATTAAAACCCCTCAAAATTATGATTAAAAAAATCTGGCCTACATATTGGCTAGTCCTTCCAAAATGATCCCAAAGTAAGCAGTACCCAATATTCAGAGAATTAAGCAGCACTTTGTCTGTTGTCTTTTAGATAGGGGTTATTTATCATAAGACTAAAGTAAGCATACTTTTATAAATTGTAGTTTAAAGACAGATTTACTTTGTCCACGTAGGTTCTGTTTATTGTTGTCCTCACCTCTAACAAAACCTGTCAACTCCTCAGCTTAGGGCCTTGATACAGCACAGCATTAAAATGTGCCATGTGGAAATGTTTATGGCTTATCAACAGTCCCTCAGTTACAGAAATAATTATATTTATTCATTAATCACTGAAGAGCCACATGCACCTTCTTTGCTGGCATCCAAATACTGACTCTAGTTTATTTGTCTGCAAAACATTTGTTTTCAGTACGTTTATATGGTAGCTGTTGCAATCTAAAAATCTTTTTTATTTAAAAAATATTTCTCAAGATGCTTTTGTTTGGTTGTTTTGTCTGTCTTGGGGTTCTTTTGACTGGTAAGTTGCTTGGTTTGTTTTTTTAATAAGCCTTTGGGAAAGTAACACAAAGAGAAAATTTGATATCCACCAGGAGATTTGGTGTAATTCTTCTGCTCCCAGCAATCTCTATCACTCTGCACTGAGCAAACAGGACAATTTTAAAACCTGCAGGTGTTTTCATTAAACACATATTGATAAAAAAATACTGTGCATGTTTTCATTTTTGCAGAACAGAAAAGACTCAATGCACTAAACGAGCTTAAGAGTATTGGTATTTGAATACTGACTGCTGGGTAGCACTGAAGTGAGCATAAATACACTCAGATAGGATTTTCAAGCATTAAAAGCTAAGATAGGGAATCTATACATAGCCACTGAATGAAGCAGAGCTTAGAAGTACACCAATTGCTCCTGGCTTTGCTAACTTAATAATAGGCAAGAATGGTTTCCCCTTTACAATGAAAAATCTTAAATGCCCATACATACAAGGACAGCTCAACTTCTAGGTAATAAACCCCTGGAAAATGTAATTAGTATCTAAATTTCAATGTACAGAATTTCAAATGAAGTTCAATATTTTGAAAAATACTTGGTTTAGAAAAGAATACTGTGAGTTGCACCTAGATGTTCAGAAATCCAAACAAATATTTCTGATGAAAAAAAGACAAAAAAAACCAGATGAAATGCAAGACTTAATAAACAGAGTGGCTGACCATTTGTAACATGACAAAAAAAATATTCCAACATAGTGCCTTATGTACCAAAATCTCACAGTCCTGGAGGGAGGGTGCACCTGCACAGAGCTCACAGACAGGACAAGGAGCAGTGGGCACAAACACCACCCAAACGCTGCTCTCCAGCACTGGACATGGTCACTCAGAGGGGCTCTGGTGTCTCATCTGTGGAGTTTCTCCAAACCCAGCTGGATGTGTCCTGAGCCTGCTCTGTGCTTGGGCAGGGAGCCAGACTAAAACTCCAGAGGGGGGTCTGGAAGTACAAGGAACTGGCAGGACTTCAGAAGTTCTTTCCAGCTGAAATTTTCAGCACTCATCTTCCACTTTTGTTTTTGGTATGCCTAAAGCCAATCATTTCATGCTGGCCTCAAGTGCAAGAGCTGCAAGATATTAAGTTGCATACGTGCCCTTAAAAAATAGTAAGGGGCTAAACTCTCCTTTCCTGATCTGTGCTTGCTTTCTATCCAGTTAACATCACTGGTAACCATTGCACTTGATTTGCAAAGAGGGAAAGACAGAAAAGAGCAGCAATTTACCAACCAAAAAAAAAAATAAATTAGTCTCCCAAAGAACAATCACCAGACCAAGGAGTAGGGAATAAAAACTCTTAATATCTGCTGCTCCATTTCCATGAAACTGAACAGAGGGCAACCACCTTGAAGATATTAAATTGCCCTGAGTGCTGGGAAAATCTGTCAGGTAGTAAAACAGGAGACTTGAATTATCCTCCCCTGTGAGATATCTGAGGCTACCTGAGCAGCTCCCCCCCAGCACCCCAGGGCCAGGCTGAACTGCTGCTGCTGCTGGTGACAGGGCAGGAGGAGCCTGAGGAAGGTTTGCAGGATAGAGGCAAACAGGAACTGGCATTACTGCAGGGCAAAAAGGACAAAGGGAAGATCCCATGAAATATGAACCCATGAAAAATACTAGTAAATATGAGCAAAGATAAACTAGTAAAGCCTTCTGGTGGGAGGCTTGCTGAGGGGACCGGGGATAAAGGACAGAAACCTGCAGGCAGTGAAGCTTCATTAGTTCCACTAATCACAGAACAATTTGTTTTAGGGAAGTATTTTGGTTTGTTTGTGGTTTGCCTTACAAGGATGAACAGGTGTCTCAATATACTCTGCATGTGGAGTAACAGAGGAACAGCCAATACCAAGAGCTCTGTTCAGGCTCGATTTATAAATGGAAAAGTGATTCTGCATTCAACAGGAAGGATAAAAACGGTATCCTGCTGTTCACAGTGGGAGACAGAATTTAAATATCCTGTAATATAATTTGGTACATCACCACATGTCAGGCTTGACTATCCTCATTTACACCAGTAAGCTCTTACACAAGAACAAATCCTTTCAATCCAAGGCAGTAACTTCTGATTTACACCGGGACAAATGAAAGAGCACGAGGTGCTTCTTACCATAATAAAATTTGTCATCTCCTGTTAAATGCATTATTGGCAGATATAATCATCTGTTAGCATTGTATTACAAGATAACAATATCGGCACTGGATTGGAAGGGGAAACAGATTGTGATTTGTTGTTAAGTAACTCTCACCATCATCCACAAAAATCAGTTAGTAGGTTGTAGTGTTCTCTAATTTCAGTTGCTTTTTAATTAAAAGAGTAAATCAAATCACAACTAAAAAGAAATTAGAAGCTTTACGTTGGGGAAAAAAAGCTTTTCAAGGGTGGTTTTAACACCCACCATTATGTTCAATTTCAGATGATAGAAGGTCAACAACAAAGGTGTCATTTCTTTCAGTAGTCACACCTTAAACTAAATGGGGAACATTATTTCCCCTCTAGCTCCCAAATTCTTCCATTGTACAACAGCATTAGGCCACAGATAGCTTGTAGAGGCCAGTGCCAACAAAGGACAATCAGGACAGAAACCTCCCTTGCCTAAATGGCTCTCATTAACATTTAAAAGAAAAAAAAATCCCATTTTTAACCCAAGGCATCCCTGAGTGCATTCCCGTGCCCAGGCTGAAGTGCCCTCTGCTGGCCCCACGCTCGGACTGGAACGGGAAACTCCAGCACAATGGGCACCCAGACCCTCCAGAGACCCTGAATTTAACCACTGAGAGCTGTTCTCCTTTTCACCTCTACAGAGTAATCTGCATAAGGGAAAGTTATAAAAGGGGGTTTAAACTTTGCAGCAAGAGTTGAAAGTGGTCACTATAGGACACAAAATAAAATGACGCAGACACGCAGCTCTCCAAGGCAAAAAAGAGAGAGTTTAATTTCTCACTCTAACATTTATAGATTTCCAAAAGTGACAGTGGATTGGAGGGTGACAGTGCCACCTCTCCAATGACACTGGACAAACCAACAGTCCATCAAATTTCTCCTCCTCCATAAAAGAATGCAAAACAATGAGTTATTTACATAAAGCGCGTGAGAAAGTTTGTTACAAGAAAGGAAACATCAGAAGGCTTAGAAAATCTTAAAAAATCAGGGTGACAGAAGGTCTCTTGGCTTGGCTTAGAGGTTCTGATTCTGTGGAGGAGAGCAGATGAATGAACAAGGGAATGACCAAAGAGGTGAACTGCAGAACACAAAGAGAGCAGGTAGTTGCAATGATGAAGGAGATTAAATGCATAGGAACGGAGTGCAGAGGAGATTCAGTAGGAGATTTAAGAAGAGAGAGCATGCAAAAGTCCATCCATGAAACAAGTAAGCAGTTTTCACTTTGGCTAAATTAGATTTCAGCCCTGAACTTAACGAAGGTGATGGAGTCAGATTTCTCCACACCGTTTTTCTACAGTCAGGAGGTGGGCAGGTGATATTTTATTTTTTCCTTCTGAACCTTCTCTAAATCTACAGATGCCAATATACTCGAGAGCTGCTTCCTTTGATTCCCTTAAGCTTCACAGCAATCGAGTTCTTCAGGAGCTCAGCAGGGGTAACAGAAGCCTGGTCTATCTTTGAGGAAGGAAGACAGCTTCAGCCAAAGAATATTAGTTATGTAAAGCTGCAATAAACTCCTCAGAGATACCTGCCTGGACCTGAGAAAGAGCAAATTACTGCTCCATCATTTCCTGCTCTTACCTTGTCATTTAGATCCATCAAGAAAAAAAGAACACAGAGATTTTTTTTTTTCTTTCCATTAAAGATTACAAGCCAAAAATCAGGAGGAGGTTTAGGTTTGGGTTCCCTCTAATAGCGATGAGCAACAAGACTGAGGCAGTGAGAAGGATCAGAAATAAAAACCACAATTAAAACTTAAAATTGATCTCCGGCTGCCCCTATAAATCTTTCATTATTCCTACCATTAGCATTAGTTAGACTTCTATAATAAAACAAATACCATCCTTGAAAGGGCAGGTAGAGAAATCAGCTTTCATGCTTGCTAACTGAAAGACCTGATAAAGGACAGGAAGCATTAAGATGCATCCAGATCATTAAGTCTTTGTCTTCAAAGAATTTTCATCATTAGCCAGTTACTTTTCATAGAAATTTTGGAAGCATGCTAAAAATCATTTTATTCTCTTCACATTAACATAAACTCCAAGCACTGGAAAAAAAATAACTTCCTATCTTTTGCTAAATCTAAGGCAGTTTGAGGATTTTTAGGATCAATCTTCTGTCACCAATTAAAGGGGGAGGAACAATCAGGCTTAACAGATTTAGCCAAAATACAGTCACTGGCATTCAACCACATGCCAATAGTTGCAAGTTTTCTGGAATAGAAATTTATTTCACCATCTGATGCAACTGTATGATAAATCCAGTTTTCAAAAGTGCAGTCCATTTCATAGACAAAGACCAAGGCAAGCTTATGTCTACATGGCTAAATGACCTTGAAATAATTAAAAGATGAATTCATTTTTCTGCTCAATTTAGGCATGCTTATAACAAAAATACTCATTTGAGTTCTGCTTTTCCAGCAATAGGTGGCACTGTCAAATATCACTTGCATAAGCATCTCTTGTGCACCATATCAATTCAATAGTCAAGTGGAACATCTGCAGGGAAATGTGGCTAAAGTTATTTTCCTTTCTGCTTCCTCTAAACAGGACAGAGATTACATCTTGCAGTTGTTTTATTCCCTGTTTTAAACTGCTCAAAACCATTTTTATGACAGTTAAAAACTCGAGAGAAATATGCTGTTAATGTTTTGAAGAGTATGCTGCTTTAGACAAGTGGCAAGCAAACAAACATGCCACATGCTCCAGCAATCTGTACGATAATACTAATATTTACAAAAAATATACCAAAATGCAGTTTTAAATAGGGATTACCTCGGCACTTTCATCTCACTTTTTGTGACTTGTTAAAATCCTTCCATATCTCCCCAGATTTGTAGATAATATTTGTGGTTGGCAAATGGCACATCTCTTAGCTTCCAAAATAAGCAGCTGGCTACTCTGCCCCTTCAGCTTATTTCACCACCTTTCCCTTTCTTCCAAATTCCCCAGATTCCTGCTCTCTGCAGCATTCCCTCAACGTGCTGATATCTTTTTTTCTCCACTAGTGGTAGACTGGCTCTGCAGCCCTGATTTGTCAGAGATGCTTAACAGCAACACAGAGCCAGAATCCCAAGCTCACTGTTTACGAGGCTGATCATGTACACAATATTGTTTTTGAGACTTGCCACTTCTCCAGTGTAATTTTTGAGGTCCCAACTCCAATATAATATGCTCCTCACCTAAGCTGTTTACATAAGGGATATGCTTCACAGGAAAATAAAAGCATACCAGACTAAGTCTCTTTAGGATTTTAATTTCTTTTGTTTCAAAGTAAAATGTGCTGGAAGCCCAGAAACAACAACCGGTTGTCTCAAAGCAAAGAAGGAATTAAATATCAAAGCTGTTTGCTTAAGTCTTTTGGTTATTATGGCAAAAGCATTAAATCAATCTTAAAAGCACGACATGCTATTAGGCAACCTTCTCCTCTTTCTGCACAGCACAGCCACATCCCTGCTATTTCACAGGGGTGTGGAATTGCACTTTCTGATGTGGAGCACAGCCAGCACCTCCCTTGCTGTACCAAACTCACTGTGAGCTCTCTCAGAAACACTGACTCCAAGTTCTGCTGTACTGAAAAATTCCTTCAACCAAGCAATCCCCCACATATAAATAGCTGCAGTAATAGTGAAACATATCTGAAATTACTAGAAAGTTTTTTTCTCACCTTTTAAAAATATCTCTGCTTTAGGATTTGGTGCTGCTGTAAGGACTTCTCTTGTAAAACTCCAAAATGGATTCTTTTAACAACAGAATGATTTACAGCTGAGGTAGCCAACAGCCAGCAATCAGCTCAGAACTACAGCAGCTGTTTCCCCAGCTGAAGTCACTCAGTCTAATTCCCTTGCCCAGTGACAAGAAACAGGACATCTAGGACTCAGGAACTGTCATTTTAGGTTTTCAGTGAAAAGGAATTAGTGCTAGGAAAGTTATCAGGCATGAAACTGTCACACGTTTAAATGAGATGATAGCTTTGAATCAAAAATGTACCCCCAAAATGGCAGCAGATTTTGTTTTAAAGGCTTCATTAGAAAAGGTCTGAACTGAAGAAACAGTTCTGTCAAGTTTAGTTGAACAAAGCAAGGCAAACAAGACATCTCACTACCTGGGCAACAGAGTAGCAGCAGTAAAAAACTCAAACCCCCAGTACAGTATCTTGATGCACTGGGCAGAAATTGTTGGTTGTAATTAAGATAAAATTACTAGCTGATATTAATTACAGATAAAATTACTAGCTGATATTAATTACAGCAATTTTTTGTTTCACTGAGTTCTCAGTTACACTGCCTCTGTCATCAATAAACCCTCCCATGACATCTCCCATCAGCATTCCAGCTTGTATTTTCACATTACTGTCCTGTGTAAATTTAATCTGTGTATTGTAGCACATTCTAAGCCATTCTGTTTGCCCTGCACCCAGACATATCTCCAGACAGCCTCACTCAGTGCCACAAGTAAAACTGCCTCAGTGTAGGGGAAACACAGGAAATACAAATCAACTCCCTAAAGCCCTGAGCTGTGACCCTCAGGCTGCAGCTGGCTGGGACTGAGCTGCAGGCAGAGCAGCTGTGCCAGAGCAGCCTGACTGACCCATAAAGAGAGATAAGCTGGGCTGATGTGCACAGCTGGGGCTGGTGGAGCAGTGACAGCCTCCCAGGCATCCTCCAGTGAGCATCCCAAACTGAGCAACCCTCCCAGCCAGCCTGGGCCAGCACAGCTCAGCCCTGCTGGGCTCATTTCCTAATTACTGGCTGGTTTTCATGTAATTGGAGAGATTTCCTAGTACTTGTACATAAACAAATGCTTGTTTGAATTTTCCTGGAGTCTCAGTCTCTCAGAAATGTCCCATCACAGTGACAACCCCCTCCAGCAGCCACCACACCTCTACCCCACAGCCTTGGAAAAGAAGGTGCAGTGACTTCTGATGCTGTGGTTTCTGCAGCTCAGAAATGATGCCTCAGAGTAGTGTCCTCTTATTAGGAAGAACACGGTAAATTGAGATTAAAAAGGCAGAATTCTGCTGTGGGAGAGGAACTGTTACAGAGAAACCAACAGGTGTGCTCTGCAATAATTTTCATATTGTCACTTTGATTTATATATAAGATGAGCACATACAGCATGACTTGTCCTGAATGATGATATTTGTTTAGGTGTAAATCATCAAGGTTTAGATGCTAAGGGCGGCAAATGTTGCATTGATCATTGCTGAAGAGCCAGCTAATCCAGATATCTCCTCAAAAACCCATAATCTAAAAAGACATACATTATCTTCATTGAGCAATTAAAATGAAATTTTATTTATGAATGTTTGGGTTATTCTAATCTGCTTTAAAAAACAAGAGTAGACTGCATAAGCATTAGTCTTTTAGAGGACTTTTGAAAATAAGCTACTAGTAAATCTTCCCTGCATGTGGAACAGTATTAAATTTCAGCTCTGCCTCTAGCATAATTAAGTACCCACCAACAGCATAATACCTTCATTAAATTAAGGTGTTTGGAGTGAAATGTAAATTTGTCTTCAGATATGAGGCTGATATTTCAACCCCTCCACAGGCTGAATATCATTACTGAGGACAGACGAGGGGGAAGCACAGAATGAGCAGAGTTACTGAGCACTCCTCTCTCTGGCTACTGCATAACCAGTAAATAGAACCATTAAATGCCCATGTCTGAGCTACCTCCCACCAAGGGAGAAAAGAAACTAACAAAAAAAAATAAACAACAAAAAAAGCTGAAAATATTTTTAACTGCTGTTTCACTAGAAACAAGTATTGCTTTACTAAATCTTATGACATTCAGGTGAAAGGGTTTTTTCCATTAGCAACATTCAGTCTTAAAGTCCAGAAACTGACCCCATGAATTTTCCAGACTGTAAAGAAAAAATCATCAGAATTTGCATTTAGAATTTTCCCCTGCAGTATGGCTGTGTGTCTGAATATACAGGTATGGGATAATAAAATACTTCCCTTCAAAAAGCCTAATATAAATGATATTGTAAAACAATAACTGTCAGTTTAAGAATGTCAGGGTTCCATATATTGTAGGAGCTTAGCAAGATCAGAATTATCTCTGAATCTACCTTATCACTTCAGTTACCTTCAGTGTGTTAGAGCACTATTAAATGTCTTCTGCTTTGTCTATGTATCATGTACCATGCTTGAAGCCTCAAAAGATGATTTACAGCAATCAGAATTTTAGAATATAAATCTTCATCTACTGCAATCTAGGAAATGTGTAAATTAAAAACAAGCTTGTATTATTAAGTTGGAATAATAATTACTTTTCTGTATTTATCTCCCAATGATACCACAGCCAAATGAGAAAAACAGCAAACATTCAAGCACTCATTTACAGACATTCTCTTTATAATGAGAATAACAATAAAAGCTATTAGATGGCACATAGCTAAAGGGAAAAGCTTTTCTGTAGGTCAAATATATCAGTACTAGCTTGTAATAATCAAAACAGAAAGATTATTCCTTTAAAATCCTTTAATTCTTGATATCCACAGTTCTAATCCTCAAGTCATTGTTGAAGGCCACTTTAATGTTTGCGTTACACTGTTTAAATTTTGGTGTCAAGACTTTTTTCCCAGTACTAAACCACTCATGCTTCACTTCTGTAATTTATGTCATTTTAGAAGCCCTTAATTTAATTAAAATCTTGTAAAACTAAAGAGGTTTGACTTTATTTTCTATATGCAAAGGAAGAGAAGCACATTACTTGGACATTTTGTTTGAACAGCTCATTTCAAAATTTATTATAGGTTGCTATCATACTGAGAAATAATAAAGATATATTTTTAATTACTTTTGCTCACAAGAACAGGCTAATACATATTCCATCAATATTATGATCCCCTTGGATGGAGTGAATCTAAATGCTAACCCAAACAGATTTTAAAGCTATAATTACTTGGTAAACAAGGGAATCATACTAAATAATTAGACACTGAGATCAAATTAAAGCAAAAGAAGCATTGGAGATGCTCTGTATTGTGTTTCTCTCAGTGTCCCCAAGCCTGTCACTGTCTGGCAGGGTGTCACAGTGAGAGGGATGCTCCACGCTCTGCACACCTGGCTCTGTGTGACCACGGGCACATAAAGGCACTGGGCCACCTCACACACTCCAAAATGCTGCTTGCTGTCCGTGGTATTTCCTGAAAAATCCCTTCACCAGGATTTCCTCTCCTGGGAAGCTGAGAAGCCTCAGAGAAAAATGTAAATAGTAATTATCTGATTCACTTATCCTGTGTTTGGCTGCTTTGGAATGTGGTCTGGACATTGTTTACCAGCAGGTGTATCTTTGGTTTTATATGAATTGTTTTTACTTAATGACTGCTATAAATGAATGCTCCAATTTAATAATCAAGGAAATTCATGAAATAATCAAAGTATAAATTTGGAAAAAGCCACAAGCAATTTGACTCTGAGCCAGGCGATCAGAGTTGGATTTGGCCTCTATCACACCAAAGTCCCCGTGGGTCTCCAAATGTCATTTCTAAGGGAGTTGTTTCATACACTCTGTTGGGCTCTGGAAGGGGCCCTTCTTTAGCCTATTATTGCAGTTTTTTCTTTCTTGCTACCATGTTTCTCAGAACTGGTGAATAACTGCTGGGGTCCTGTCAGATGAAGAAATCCCTTGAAATATGCATCTCTGGAGACAGTGTCCTCCTGGTGTTTGAATCTCCATCCTTATCACTTAGCCTGTTACTGCTTGTTGCCCAGCACTGGCTTTAGTACACAAAATGCTGTGGTTTTTAATTTCCTTTAGCACAAATTATTTTATAATATATATTACAATGACCAATCACCATCAGCTGTGTTGGACTCTGAGGAGTCAGTCACGAGCTTTTATTATTTATTCTTGTTAAGTCTTTTGTCGGTATCTTTCTTTAGTATAGTTTTAGTATAGTATTCTTGTTATAATATAATATAATATAATATAATATAATATAATATAATATAATAATAAATCAGCCTTATGAGACCACGGAGTCAGATTCTCATCTCTCACCTCGTCCTGGGGACCCTCACAAACACCACAGCTTCCCTGATCACAGCCCAGCCAGAAAGCACCAAACCAGCAGGTCACCGAGGCAAGGGCATGCAGCGAGATTATTTCTAATCTGCTTAAAAAATATTATTAGGGTTTTTTGTTAGGATGTCTGTAGAAAGGCTCTCTGGTTGGCTGAATGATAAACGCTGCTATCTGTAACCAGATTAAAAAAAAAAAAATCATCCAGCTCTTTTGCCCATTCAGGTATTTAAAAAAATCTTTTCATCTACAAGGACTGATGTTCTTCCCTGCAATTTTTTTTTTAATTTTAGTATTAGCAAGGAAGGATCTCTTAAAAGACCATGCTAGAACAGAACACCCCATACAGAACACAGCTAAGTTTCTCAGAACAGTCTTTCAGAGAAAGATACAGGCTGTAAAGACGAATAATTTCCCTAGGACACTTTAGCTTTTATCTCCTCAGCATTTCTCTCCCACCCCAAAACACACCAATCATGAGCTTTGCAGATATTACTGGTACTTGATACTTCTGCCTTCTGTGTCCCAGTGAAATCACCTGGTAACAAGGCAGTATTTATCACCTCAGATCAGCAGCAATGTACCAGCTTTCCAGAAAACCAAAACATCCATTTTTTCTGAGCAATCAGGAACATACATGACAAAGAGCTGTGCTTTTCCTGAACCCAAACTTCCCAAATCGCTGCAAATCTTTTCCATCGAGTCCCCTTAACCTCCACTTGAGACTAGGGCAGCAGGATTATCAGGGAATTTGACCTGAGCAAAGTGTGAGCACTGCAGGCTGTAATGTGAGGCAGTACAGGATACTCAAGCTCATCCAAATACTTTACTTGCAGTGAAGGAACTAGAAAAGATGCTTTTTAAGTGCTACAAAATTATGCAACTGTAGAATGATGTTACAATTTTGTATTCTGTGGTGGATTTTTAATCTTTAATTAGACTAGAGAATAGCAAAGATGAATCACACCTTATTAAAAAGTTGGGTTTTTTTAAGTCAAACCTTGCCATTAAGCTCCTTTTGCATGCTTAGCACACAGAACATTTTGTATCAAAAAAAGTACAGCAGCAGACATTGGTTTAATCCATTAAGTAGCTCTAACTTGGTCTTTGTTAAAGAAATCTGTAATTCTGATATTAAATGAGTTTGCTTATCCAGCCAAATGTCAGCACCAGAACCTGTCCCACAGTCTCTGACAGCCTCAGGACCAAATCCTAACCCAGGCCCTGACCCAGCCCAACAGAGCACACGTGGCCAAGGCTTTTCTCCACCCAGTCCCTGACAGTATGGGATCATTATTCCTGCAGGATAGAGCTCCAGAGCCCCTCCTTGCTGGGCTAGCCCAACTGCAGCCCCTCTCATGCCAGCTCTGCCTCCCTCTCCCTTGGACACAGCTCCCACAGAGCTCAGCACCAGCCCCTCTGAGCCCCAGCTCATCAGGCAGCTCCACTGACCTCAAACTGACGGGCATTTCATCAAAACAAGGGATTTACAACTCTTGCCAATAACACATTTTTCCCATTGCCCCTTCTTCCCACAACATCAAAGCCTGGCAGTCTGAAGGGAGCTGACTTCTCCCAACTTAGGGGAAGATGCAGCTGGAATTATTCTATATTCTAAATAGTAAAGCCATGCCCTGACAATATGCTGCTCACAACCAGGTACTGCTTCAAGGAAAAGCCAGATTAAAATCCCCCAGGTAGCAGCCAGTCAGTGCTTACATGGACTACCTAAAGCTTTTGTTTAACCCTTAAGTAAAGCTGTACTGAGAAACTAAATTGGTTTTCCTCTGCAGATCTCACAGTTTGACCTGCTAACTGACAATAGAAGGGACAAGCTGACCAAGCTAGTGAAGCACAGTCGAGTTAGACAAGTACAGGGAAAAGGGAGAAAGCTATTTTCAGAATACTCCAAGGGGTCACAGACCAAATACAATGCATGGTGTTGAGATCTGTGGGGATGTGTGCTAGATCTAGAGCAACAAACACCTTCACTGAGTACCTGCAGCAAGGGCTTGCACAAACAACCTTCCAACTAAACTATTCTAGTATTATAAAGAATAAAATGAAGTATTTAAATCTAGAAGCAACATGAAGATGAGAAGGTGGTGCGCTACTGGACAGGTTTCAAATTAAAATTCATCTTGACATATGGTCAAAATTTTTCAGAAGAAAGGAACCCACGACAGTGAGAAAATGGGCAAGATTTTTCCTTGATGCAAAAATACTAAACTGCACACAAATTGATAAGAAACAAGTAATTCTGCAGTAAAAAAAAAAAAAAAGCTGTTGGCTGTGGCAGATCACAAGCTGCACATGAATCAACAATATCATGCTGTTCCTCACTCTCTAAATATATACTATGTTTATATTTATATAGGGCTGTATAAACAAGAAAACAGACTGAAATAATCCTTCCAACTCTGCTCAGTCACAGTTCTGCATAGTTTGCAGCTTTGCACTTCAAGAACAAGGAAAGCCAAAGTCCAGAAGAATGCCACAAAGATAATCAGACAAAACATGACCTACATAAAACCAGACTGAAAAGATCTTGATTGTTTAGTTTAAAGAGGAGTTGATGTGGTAGAAGAAGGGAATAGGATAAGATAAAACACTTTCAACTGCAGACAATGCAAGAGTAAGAAGAAAAGGAAAAGGTTTATTCATATTCATGAAGCCAGTAACACCATGCATATTGCACAAACCAAAGTAAAGGCTGAGGTTATGAAATACTTTTTAATGACAGAGAATGATAGGTGGGACAGAGGTTTCATAAATTGACCATCATTTGAGGCCTTTAAAAATGGCTTAGCCAAATACCTGATGCCAATGCCATTAAGAGACTGTATCTTACCCTCAGGCAAGAAACCAACCAGAATTCCTCTTAGAGTCATCTCCAGTCCTACTTTTGTATGATGCTATCATTTCTGCTTGGCTGGAGTTGGCCATGTTATCTAATGGTGTATGACTGCTATAACTGCAACTATTACTTGATTTTGCTTGCTATTCCTTTCATTAAAACCCTCCCCTCCAACAGCAAGTCTCCAGCCATTAATGGCATTCAAGCATGCCCTGAATCCCAGCAAACCAGCGGCATTCCTCATACAGAGAGAGGTTAATGGGTAAAATTCAGTGCAAAACCCACTGATGTCACATCCTAGAACTCAGAGAATGGTGCTGGCTGGAAAAATGCACTGTTGTGCATTTTTGGACCAGCCCTGATTTGGTGGAATAGTCAAAGGCTCGTGGTCAGCATGAGGATTTTATACCACCTCAAAGCTTTGCACGGGCATTTGTGAGGCAGGGGGCTGAAGGTTTATCACACATCTCTCAGCTATGAAGGGAATCATGCAGAGACTGAATCTTTCATAGTCTTAGAAAAAGTTTCCAAAAATCTGAATATTCTCCTTTTCCTTTGCATTGAAATGATGAGGTTTTGGGTTTTGACAAGATTCACTGGCCAGAACTGCAAGCTGGAGAATGTGCTGCAGCAGCACAGCTCTTCTGTGTGAGCTCATTTGCCGTCTTCATCTGGGGTCACCACATGTGAAATGAACTTTCTCCTTGCTCATTCTCATGCTGTGCGCTTTATTTTCAGCTGTTCAGGTGTACTTGGACTTCAAAACCCTACTTTGGGTGTGAATTTTACAAATATCTCAGACTACACTCCAAGCACCTCCATGCTGCTGTGGTTGACACTCCAAGCAAGATTTACTTCATAGTCTTTACTGGAATACCATAAAAAGCCTCTTCTCAAAGAGATATTTCCTAGTGTCCTATTTCCAAGACGTTTCTTTTTGCCCTAATTCATACAAGAGAACCAAGAATATTCTTCTGACCTTTGCCACCCAATTCTACACCTTCGTTGTACCGTTGGTGCTTTGTTGTCATCGAATTCTTTGTCCTAAGTTCCCCCTTTCTTTAAAGAAAAGCTCAAGTGTTTTTACAAGTCTGGGTTCATATGAACAGGCCTCACATCACAGGACTACCAAGTGAGTCAGCATAATAACCATATGTGAGCCTGAATCAAGATAAAAGATCTGTAGAGCCTTATTCAATGAGAGCAGACAATTCCTACTTGGCTCTGCTCTTTCATGGCTGTATTACAATCTCACACTACGCAACTCCAATTTTCCTGAGGGAATGTATTTTTTTTCACTGTTCTTCTGAACATAATACTAATCCCATCATGTGTTTGCCCTGTCACTCCTATGGATTCCAATAGGTTTTTTGTGCAGTCTATAGAAAACAAAGCACATCTTATTACCGTGCACTTCATTTAAAGGCTATTGAGGTAATGACCTTGCAATATTCCACCTGTAGTTTTCAGCAGCAGGACACCCTCATTGCTGTCTTGCAATACATGAACAGCATTTTTTTTCCCCTATAGCAGCTCAAATCATCACATTTAATGGAAATATACGAAAGATTAAAATAACTCACAAGAAAAACAGCATCTCTCCCACCCTGCCATTCCCTCCTTCCACAAACAGCACGGCCACGTGCAGGTGCTCTCTGGATAGCTTTCTAACTAAACCTTCTTTTGGAAGGTGATTTGAAAGAACATTGCAATTTAACTTAAAAAGCAAATTAAAATTTTGTCAGGACTGGGAAACAAAAAATCCAGGCCATACTTCAAAAAAGCTCACAACAAAACAAAACATGTAGAAAGGTGAATAAAAGAGCCTTGATTTTTGCTTTATTCAATGACTACAAAAAAATTTCAAGTCGGAGATGAGATCAGTTCAGCTTTATATCTAAAAATACTACTTTATAGAAAACTTTTTATAGTGGATGGAATGGTAACACAAGTGTTAGGAATTTAAAGGCAGACAAGCCATAGGCACTTACACTCCTTGTAAAACTTCTAAAGAATATTTCCTTAACCTACATCCAAGTCTGAATCATTCTTGAAATATCTCACTCACTATGGGAGAAAATGTAACCTTCAGCAAGTGAAGTTGGCAGTTTCCTATTTATGGGACACGACTGCCCCCCGGTTCTGAGCAGCATGAGGGCCCAGCAGCTTGAGTAGGGAAATAGGGAAAAGCAGCAGTGGGAAGAGGGGAAGCAGACAGGTTCTGGTCTGCAGCCCTCAGCAGGCAGTAGTGCTGGCACAGGCAGTGATGCTGTTGTGGCTGAGCCCCACCTGGCAGGGGTCTGTCAGTCCCCCTGTGATGCTGCTCCATCCCCACTGCTGAGATGGCTCCCAGCAGGGGCTCAGGCACAGAAATTCCAAGGTAAAGATAAAAAACTGAGACACCAGTATTGTATCTGCAGGGAATGTCTTGATGATGACAGGAATGATGAATCTGACTCCATGTCCTCAGAAGGCTCATTTATTACCTTATGATACTATATTATACGAAAGAACACTATACTAAACTAAACTAAAGAATATAGAAAGGATATTTACTGAATGCTAAAAAGATAATAATGAAAACTCATTACTCTCTCCAGAGTCCCAACACAGCGTGGCCAATGAGTCAAAACAACTCACAGCAGAAACCAATTGAACCTGTGGGTAAACAACCTCCAAACACATCCCACATGAACAAAACACAGGAGAAGCAAATGAGATAAGAATTGTTTTCCTTTTCTCTGAGGCTTCACAGCTTCCCAGGAGAAAAATCCTGGGCAAAGGGATTTTTCCAGAGAATGTGAATGCCACACACCAGGGACTGTGCAGAGTATGTGCCACCACAAAACAGTGTTGGAAAACACTGGCAAGAGCCTCCACATTTCCAGTACTGCCACGACAGAATTTCAGTCCCTGTGAAGATACTTAAGAACGTGAGCAGCACAACACAGCACTCTGTCACCCTACTTAAAAGTTCACAGGTGATTAGTATAAGCCTGACAACAGGTGTTCAGGCTTCAACTCTAAATCTGCTCTTAAAACATTTTGAAATAAATATTCCTACTTTCCATGTCTTGAAAGAAGTTCACTCTCTGTGCCAAAAATAAGTTTCATTCTTAGGCCAAAATGTCTTCTTATCACAAGTCACAAAAGTATGTGCAAACCATATCTCATTCTGGAAAGCTTTAATTTGTATACACATTTTGCCTCAAAGCTAAAAGGAAAAACAAACAACAAAAAAAAAATGCCCAGCATTCTAGACCAGCATGTTATTGTGCCAGAAAAAATGACAATTTAATTTGTCTAAATTTAGTATGTGGGAAAAGGCACATTTTAGTGGAGCTAAAAATAAAGCTTCAACCTTAAATTAAAGGGAGAAATAATTTCCCATTAGATGCAACAGCTTCTCAAGAGAAGTCTATCAAACAATTTTGTGAGTCAACTTAGCAGTTTTTATAGTTCCAGTTCAAGGTCAAGGGGAAATTCTTGTTCATAGCCTGACCTCCTGCACATTAACATGCTGTGGCATTTGGTGACTCCTGCTTTGAGGCCAAGAATCCATGTTAAGCAATGGCAAAACTCCTACTCTAGATGTAAGGATTCAGAGAGATGGATGACACCTTTGCTTTGGTACTTGATCCTAATGCTTACAGGTCAGTCCAGCACTCTCCATTTCTCTGTCTAACCAGGTAAGGATGGTTTGGGCCCTTTCTTGCAATTGGATAAAACTTCTGCTGATTTGTCATTCCTGAGTCCTGAAGTTTCTCATTATTTCATTCTGTGGGGGCCTGAATATATGTATTGTTCTGGAGAGAGTCCCTGTTAAGATCTATGTATTGTAAGAGCTGTGTGGGTCTGAGTTACTCCAAACGAGCTACAGCTGTGAAATCCTTAGCTGGGCAGCAGCTGTAGCTCGTGAAGGTAACTGGAAGAAATAGGGGTGGGCCAAGACCCCAGGAGGAGCCCCTGAGGTGACACACAGAGAGGTGGGCCACAGAGGAGAACAGCTTGGTCCAGTATGGGACTTGAGAAATATGAATACAACAAGAATACAACATCATTCCTTATTATTCTTATTTTTATAGTGGATGGAATGGTAACTTAAAATGCCTTTTCTTCTTAGCTGTAAAGCTTAGCATCTGACTGAATCAGAATTATGGCTGAATACAGGCAGGATCAGTACATATAATTCTGTATTACTCCCTGCCCTCATTATTTACTGCTTTGGTAATCTTTGAGTCATTTGCAAATTTTACCACAGTTCCATGTCCTCCAGATCAATGCTGAAACTGTTAAATGGTGTCAGGCACAGTGCTGATCCCTATGGAGCTGCACTCTATTATTATGACTAATTTTTTAGGTTTGTCAGTTGGCCAGTTCTTAATCCTTTCAACTTGTGCTTCACTGATACAGGGCAGTGCTATTTTTCAAACTGGAATGTCATGCAATGCGAAGAACTGTCTTACTAAAAGGGCTGTTATAGCTACACCTTCACCTTTGTCAGCCAAACCTTTGAACTTCTTTAAATACTGAAATTAAGCTTGCTCATGATTCATTTCCTGTAAAGCTGCACATACTGAGAATTACATCCCTATTGCTT
The DNA here is from genome assembly GCA_013401375.1 of Spizella passerina. NCBI lineage: Eukaryota > Metazoa > Chordata > Aves > Passeriformes > Passerellidae > Spizella > Spizella passerina. The sequence goes on along the minus strand of WBNQ01070165.1, from coordinate 41,181 downwards.
ATTTCTGTGTAAATGATACTTTTGAAAGATTCACAGTATCCTTCCCAGCACTGATGTCTGGATGCTCAACCTGCAGTTATTCCAAGTCTGTTTCCAGAACAGAAGACTCCTCTACAGAAACAGAGATGGAAAGTTGAATATTTGATGTTACCATGTCCTTGAAATTAACCATGTCCTTACCATGAACATGCCAAGTCCTCTCCAGAACTGTGACACAGACACAGCAAGATGAGTTCATGGTGTAAGTGCTAAGGCATTAACATCATTAGTGACCCTTTTTGTTTTTTTTTTTTTAATTCTTAGGATATTAAGATACAGAAAAATGCCTTTCAATTTTAAATCCACTATAGACAATAGAGGGTTTTGTTTTTTTTGCTTTTACCCAACTTTTTGGATTCTACCTATACAGAGGCAACTATAGGATTTTAACATCCTTAGTTGTCTTTAGAGACTCTGGTAACTCAGCAATGATTTCTTTAAGAGTCTGAAGGTTCCTGATTTTTCTGGATTTCAGATGCAGAAAAACATTCAAATACTGCTTTTCAGTGCCATTCACATATTTCCTGCCAGTGCATTTCATTACGGGCTGTAACAATCCTGGTGAAGAAAACCACAACACAAGAAAAGTGAACACCTGAACCTCTGCTAAAGTCCAGAGCTGATGGAAGGCAGGGAGATGTTCAGAGAGCTGTGGATCAAAAACTCCGGCTGTGGGTACCAACTGTCCAAAGGGTTGTGCATCTGCCAAAACCCCAGAAACAGAGCTCAGGTGACATTCCATCTGAAAACAAGGAGAAAAACCCAGCCACTCCAGCCAATTGAGCCCTGCTCTTCATCTCTGACCACAGGGTCATGGCAGTGACCAAATAGAGGGTTTTGCTGATAACAGTGTGACCCTGATAACAACCCCAGGCTACAAGCCCAGCTGCCCTGTGACAGAGCCAAAACTGCTGTTTTCCACCTCTCCAGAGAACTACAACATACCTCCAGCTCAGCAAAAGCATGGCACAAAGAGCTTTATGTGAAAACATTAAGTATTAATAGAAAAAAATACCATGGAGCTATCCATATTTGGTTAATTTGATTGATTCTAATAGTTACAAACAAGTTTTCATTACCCAGTGCTGGTGGTTTTTGAAACAAAGACCCCAAAACACGCCAACTCTCTTAATGCTGCGCTACACTTCCCTCCCCTATAATCAATCCTAGTGTAGACTGCAACTCAACATGAGTGAAGGCAGCAGGCTGAGCTGTGTGTAATTATTCATTTGATCTTATTAAGACACCAAATTCTAAAATTACACAGCTGAGGGCTGTGCATTGGTTCACTGCTGTAGACGCAGGTACTCAGCAAATCCAGCCTCAAAAGCTACCTACAGGTAGTAGTTCAACTTCTCTAAGGCAAACAGCCAGGAAATTCTCAGTAACAGAATTTTAGTGTAGTGACAGAACTGTTATGCACAAGTTCAGTGCTTTTAACAAGGTTAATGCAGACAACAATACAAAGTAAAACTCTAGGAATGTAAAATATCCAAATATAAAATTTTTGATGTCATTAATGAGCACATTAATGTATAGAGATTAATTTGACAGGAATGTATAGGTATTAATTTGACATGTATATATGAAAGATGTGTAAATTAAAGCTACTTTTGTGGATGTTCAAGAACTTGATTTTTCATTAGTGAATATCAGCAGCTCTACATAATAATTTATAATGAAAATTATAACAGCATGACCCATGTTCCAAGGTTGAAGCTAAGAGAAAAATATTCAGCACAAGAGAAGTGCATGATCAACCATCATAGCAGAACTGGGCACTGTGTTAACAGAAATAGTGAGATACTTAATTTAAATCCCAAAGAAATCTGGTTATCCATCTTAGCTCCTCAGGAAAAAAAGCTTCATTCTTAAAGCAATCTGCTCATATTACCACAACTTCCAGATAAGCATCACTATTAAGCCTGTTATGCTCATTTATATTTTTCTCTTANCATTCGGCTGCCAGCAGCTGGAAGTTTGATAAAGAATAAACTCCAGGGCTGGAGAAACACAGAGATGAAGAAATGAGGTAGGCAAGATCCTCAGTGGTGGCTAGAGCTACTCCAAATCTCATGCTTCTAGATCACCTCAATGCAAGCCTTGGAAAAACACCCTCCAGTAGTTGCTGCCTGTAATGGAAAAAATGACCAACCAAGAAATAACATTTTTTTTTAAATAAATTAAAAATCAAACTTGGCAATCACAGCTACCTGATCATCCAGCAAGAGCCCAGGAATTGATACCCCTGCTCTGTCTATGAGTAGGTCTAAGAAAAACACCTTAATGAAGGTCAGGATAGTGGAACCAGTGTCTGAATCATGTGGGAAGAAATTAGTCTTGACTTTAGCTGTAATTAAGTATTTTAGGTTTTTTTGCACTAAAAGAAAAAGTAAAAATTCATAATAATGTAAAGTGAACTGAATATTAACTTCAAATTACAGTTTTCCTTCATTTGGAGATCAACTCATCCCTTTTAATGTCAAGAGGAAAACGGCATTTAGAATCAAGTAATGAAATCCTTTAATTATGAAAAAAATTATTGTCCACAGAAATAATATTAAAAATCCCATTCTTTCCTCAGAAAGCACTATCTAAACTAATTCAGAAAGAGCTCTGAGTGGAGGAAAGAAAAGTGCAAATAAACTTGTGTCTTTAAAACAGCCCTAGAGGCACCTTCTATTTCAGAGGTCAGAATTAACTTCCATGGGTCTTACTGCACTGTGCTAACCTAACTAGTTTATATATATAGATACAAATATATATATTTAATATAACTTTGTAGATACTGTTACAGTGCTGCTGAGGCAAAGAAAGGATTTGTTTAAAATAAACATCAGAAGCTGAATAAGGTGTAATGTTAAAGCAATATTAAAATACAATCCCATCACTAGTTAGCAGAAAGGTTAACAGAACAAGACATATTCTCACCAACATTTAAATACAAATATGTAAATATCAGTTATCATGGATCACTGCCAATATTTAGTGAGAGAATATCCAAATAGTCTCATATGACTGTGCTATATATGCAGCCTTGGCAAAAACAAAGTCAAAGTTAAGGAGGAGTACCTTGGTGGAATTTAAATGCTTTGATCTGACAAGCAGGTCTGAATTCCAGAAACTGCAACAGGATTTGTGACCCATATAAGACTTCAGCTCTTTTTCTAACAAGAATAATACTCATTTCTCTGTTAATGAAAGAGCAGCACAGTACAACTGACAAGCATAAAATTATTCAGGGAAGTATTACCAAGACAGCTAAAAGAAGGAAGAAACTGAGAAAAAAAAATAAAGCTTTTTGTATGACCCTAAACAAGCCCATGGTTGTAGTAAGATCCAGCCAGTAAATGACTTCTGCCCCGAGCTGAGCACAGCAGGGATGAGGGTGAAATAAAATGGCTCAGGCAAGGCTCACAGCCCAGCCAGCACTGCAGCTGCAGCAGGTAAGCCCAGAGCATGAGCATTTCAGGGGTAAATTGAGTATCTAGCTGTGATTTACACAGATCTCCCTGCTTTAATAACACTGGAAAATTGAGTATAGAATTCTAGCCTGATTGAGTGCTGAAAGCTTATTCTATAAAAATATCTTTAAAATACTCATGTACTCACACTTTTACTAATTCAGACATGTGAATAGAGAATTAAAAATTTGGGCACATGCATATTTGAAATTCTCTTCAGAGCACCATACACAGACCAGTGGGTGAAACACATTTGTCCCAATCTTTGACAGATACTGTAACAGATAACAGTTCATTTATTGAGCCAAATATTACTGCACATTGTAATAATAGCTTACATTAATGCTATTCTTCATTTTATTTAACAGTTTATGATGTGTAAGACAGAAGAGCCTGGGATGACAATTGAAAAATTATTAAAAATGGAGGAGAGAATAAAGCAATGTCTTACTAGCTAATTTTATCTTCCCATTTTTGTTATGCCTGGCAGTTGATAGGTTTATACTTCCCCAAGTCACAAAATCCTATTACAGGAATTTCTCCAGTGACCCATGATTTCTTTTCCTTAACATTTTCCACATTGCGTACCCAAAAGCCAAAACAGGAAAAAATAAAAATTGTGGTCTCCTTGTCCTATAGAACTTCCATCCTGTTACACCCTGAGACCAGTGGAATGGGATGAGTGATGCTCTCACTGTCTAGGTGGAAAAGATCAAGATCTGCCTGATTTTTTCAGAGATGTTTTCACTGTCTGTGCTCATGACAGTTTTATTCTGGGCCATCAAATAGGCTTTTTGAAAGGCAAAATTAAGTTGCAACACAGTGATGAAGCAGACTGAAGAAAAGACACTTCTTGCAAAATCATCATTTAATAGTAAATGTTCTTGTTTATCATAAATCAGTGTAGGTGGTTGTCACAGAAGTGTCACAACAAGAACAGAAAAGCACCTAGGTGA